>QRFJ01007276.1:0-52707 GCA_006176705.1 Cocos nucifera | reverse complement strand
AAGCTGCAAAGGTCCATATATGGACTTAAGCAAGCATCTCGGAGCTGGAACACTCGTTTCAATGATGTGATCAAAAAGTTTGGTTTCATCAAAAACGAAGAGGAACCATGTGTTTTCAATAGGGTCAGTGGGAGCGCTGTTGTCTTCCTCGTATTGTACGTGGATGACATCCTCCTTATTGGGAATGATATTCCCATGTTGACATCAGTCAAGATGTGGTTGTCCAAGGAATTCTCCATGAAAGACCTAGGTGAAGCATCCTTTATTCTAGGAATTAAGGTCTATAGGGATAGACCGAATAGGATGCTAGGACTTTCACAGAAGATGTACATAGAGGAAGTACTAAAGAGGTTTAGTATGGAAAACTCTAAGAGGGGATTAATACCCTTCAGACATGGTATTCATCTTTCCAAGAAGATGTGCCCCAGCACACCTGAGGAAATAGAACGCATGAGCAAGATCCCTTATGCTTCTGCAATAGGGAGCCTCATGTATGCCATGCTATGTACACGACCTGATATAGCCCATGCTGTGAGTGTCACAAGCAGATATCAGTCAAATCCAGGTGAAGAACACTGGACTTCTGTGAAATGTATCCTTAAGTACTTGAGAAGAACTAAGGATATGATGTTGGTCTTTGGTAATGGAGAACTCCAAGTTCAAGGGATACACAGACTCGGACTTCATGTCCGATATAGATGATCGAAAGTCGACATCTGGAAGTCTGTTTGTGTGCAATGGTGGAGCTGTCAGCTGGAAGAGTTCCAAGCAAACTGTGATAGCAGATTCCACCATGGAAGCAGAATATATAGCTGCATCAGAGGCTGCAAAGGAAGCATTCTGGTACAAGAAGTTTGCTGCAGAAATTGGAGTAATGCCATCAGATGCCATTCCTCTTTACTGCGACAACAATGGCGCCATAGCCCTTGCTAAGGAGCCGAGGTCTCACCAGAAGTCCAAGCACATTGAGCGGCGATATCATCTCATCCGCGATTACCTTGAGAAAGGTTACGTTGAGGTCAAGAGAGTCAACTCCACAGATAATGTGGCAGACCCACTTACAAAGCCGTTGGGCCAGCAGAAGATCGAAGCCCACCTTGAGAAGATGGGACTTAGACTTGTAGCCAATTGGCTTTAGGACAAGTGGGAGATTGTTAGATATATGTGCCCTAGAAGCCAGAATTGGCTGACACTTGTAATACACTTCTAGGGGCAAAATTATAATTTTGACTATAATTAATAAAATGGGTTATTTTCTATCACATATGTGTATTTAGTGTCTGTGATACATCCTTTGAGTTAATGGTAATGATAATTCATATTTTCAAGAGTTGAAAATTTAAGACATGAATAATCATTATTAACTCATAAACATGCTCCCGACCATAGGATCATCACGAGGATGGTGATTGATCCGGAAGGTTGGTGTACGATCGCTTCTCTTTAGTAGATGAGTCTTGAGTCTACGGTGTGGAGACACCGGAGCGAGAGTACAGGTACTCGTTAGAGAACGAGGGCACTGAGCGTGACCACCTCGAGTAGTCATTAGGAAGTCTACCTTCTCGTCAATGACTGACTCGATGCTGCAGTAGTGTGTCTGGTTCTTTGACCTGAGATGCATCGGCAGTTCACCTTGAGGGTGTTATAGTTTGACTACACCATTACTCGGTCTCCTAGCCATATGGAACCCTGAGGTGTATGTTGGCTATAGCATGTTCATTGTAGGAACTGGATTGCATCAAGATGGAATCTATCTACCTCGGGTGGTAGAGGAGTAGCCCTATGATGATCATGAGAATCAAGTCCAGAAGCCCATGGCCATGGCAGAGTGAAATAATAGAAAGAGTTTCTATTTAGATTTTCACATTGGACTCGAATCGAATGATTACATCATATGACAGAGACTAGGGTTTGACGAGTTCACCTTAACCCTAATCTGATCGGGGCTCAAGATAGAAGAACTTAATCACACAGGTAGCTGCACCAAGAGGTTCGCATTCAGCTCTGATGGGTTGCCACCATATACTGCTAGGTGTCACTGGTGGATTTTGGGAGCAATTAGAATGATTTAGATGATCGATCATTCTAGCTGTTCGAATCAGAAGAGTTCTGATCCATCGAAAGGAGTTTCGATGATGTCTATGATAGAGATCATGACATATCCCATTACCATACAGAACTGAACCTAACTGGGTCACACAAACAAGGGTTTGAATCTGGTGATCATCAATTGAACTGATCTAGTTCAATTGATCTGAATGAGATTCAATTAGGTTCAAGGAAATCGTGCTAGCACTCGATTGAACCTAACGTTCTTCTTTTACTATCATAAATAAGTTGTCCTGACTGAGCCAAAGGAGTTTGTGCTCAATCAGAGGCCTTCATATGGTCTGACTGGAGGTTGTCCAAGTCAGAATAGGTTGTCTTATTTGTAAGACATTACCTGCCATTTTTGGTCACCTGCCATTTCTTGTTCTTTGACTTTGGTCAAAAGTCTACCTTTGACTGGTCAAACGTTGACCATTCACCCTTTGACTTTTGACCACATGTCATGCACCTATTGGAGAGCTGGTGGGGGCCTGTCCCCCTGCCAGAACCTGGCAAGGAGAAGGGCGCACGCCAAGGGTGGCGTGAGCCCAAGTAGGAGGCGCCTAGGAGTCCTTGTTGGACAAGGACTCCACCTCCCTTTTGGATTCCAATCAGAGTTCTACTAAGAATCCAGTTTGACTGGTCTTAGGCGCCCTCTAAGGAGGAATCCAGGGGTCTCTATTCCAACCAATCAGATTTAGATCTGATTTCACAAAGGGTTGTGATTGGTTGAGAGGAAGAGGAGTTGGATCACAAGAGGTCTATAAATAAGACCCTGCGCCCAACCCTAATTCCAATAGAGATTTCCCACGCCCCAAGGCTGCCTCTCCCCTCCTTCTCCATGCCATAGTCTCTTCTCCCCTTGCTCTCCACGTCCAAAAGGTGTTTTGGACTTAGGTTGGTGCGATTCAGATCAAGGAAAGGCGATCAAAAGCAAGAAGGCTGCGCTGCTGCAAAAGGACGACTGCAGATCTTCAAAAGAGTTTTGAAGATCCTCCAGATCAGATCCAGATCTGATTTTTGGAGGTGTGATAGAGAAGAAGAGGATCTCCAGATCTAACCCAAGTGGATACCAGTAGAGGCCAGGCGCTTGCGTGGCTAAGATCCAGAACCTTCCGCTGCAATCAGGATC
The DNA here is from genome assembly GCA_006176705.1 of Cocos nucifera. Taxonomy (NCBI): domain Eukaryota; kingdom Viridiplantae; phylum Streptophyta; class Magnoliopsida; order Arecales; family Arecaceae; genus Cocos; species Cocos nucifera. The sequence goes on along the minus strand of QRFJ01007276.1, from coordinate 49,487 downwards.
ATCTACAGGGTAATAGGATTACCCAAATCAGGTAAATTGAATTTGATTTAATTTATCTTATTTTATTTTATTTATTAAAATAATAAGAATCAGATCTAAAACATATTAAGATTTGATTGAGATCAAGAGAAAATTTTTGAAATATATCTCTTGATCTAATCAGATCTGGACGAACCTGGACCGGAAAATCAGGATTTCCCTTCAAGGGCCACAAATCTTCTTGCCCTAGTACATACTGATGTATGCGGTCCATTTGATGTGCTAGCTACAGGCAACTTTATCTACTTCATAACCTTTATCGATGATTTATCTCGATATGGGTATATGTATCTTATGAGACATAAGTCTAAAGCTTTTGAAAAGTTCAAAAAATTCAGACATGAAGTAGAAAAGCAAATTGAAAAACTCATTAAGGTTCTTCGATCAGATCGAGGAGGTGAATACCTTAGTCAGAAATTTCTAGACTATCTTAAGAAAAATGGCATAGTCTCTCAATGGACTCCACTTGGAACACCTCAACTCAATGAGATTTTAGAATGGAGGAATCGGACCCTATTAGATATGGTCCGATCCATGATGAGCTTCACAGACCTTTCTGATTTTCTTTGAGAACATAGTCTGTTAACTGCAATATACTTACTGAATAAGGTTTCTTCTAAAACTGTTCCTACCACACCGTATAAGATATGGCATGGTAAGAAACCAAGTCTGAGTCATCTCAAAATTTGGGATTGTTTGGCTCATGTCAAAAGACAAGTGGATAAGTTAGACTATAGGTCCTTTAGAGCTCGATTTATAGGATATCCTAAAGAGTCATTAGGATATTATTTCTATATTCTAAAAGATCATAATGTGATTATGAGCTGACATGCCATCTTTCTTAAAAAATAGTTTATTCAAGATAGCGGCATTGGAAAGTAGATCAAGCTTGAGGAGAAAGTCTCACAAGAGCAACGAGCTAAGGACCAAATGGAACCAAATTAGGTTGAGCCAATACAATCACTACCTCCACCTCGTAGATCGAAAAGAATTTTCCATCCTCCTGAGAGGTACTTAGGTACTATTTCAGAGGAAGTAAAGAAAATGTTCCTCGTAGGTAATGGGGTTTGATAGAAATGTGATGTTGTCGTTAAGACACCATGTTTATTAGTTTAATCCAACTTCTTAAAATAATTAAAAATACATAGATAGTAGTGAGTCAGGTCGAATCCATAGGAAAGATAGTATTTTTAGATTTGAAATCTTTGATTTTTTTTAAAGAAAAAGAAAAGAGAAGAGTTTAAAAATTAGAATTTGAAGTCGGAAAATAAAAAAAATAAAAATTAATGAAGTGAAAATTAAATTATGTAGAAAAGTAAACTTGGTACTAAGATCTACTAGTTAGATCTTAGCATCTACTTGCAGGAAAATAAAAAGCAATAATTAAAATATAAAAATTAAATTGCAATAAAAACAAAAAATATTAAAGAACATAAAAATATATATTACATTAATTAAAATTTTATAATTTAAATACATAAAAAAAAGAAAATTAAAATAAGCTGATCTCTGATCTTGGATCGGCATTGGCAGAAAGATGGTGTAGAAGCCCAGCTCTTTTTCTTGGTACCCGTTGCTTTGAAGCAGCCTTTAACCCATAGCCTGACTTCATCCTATACCAAAGCTTCACCTTGATCTAAGATGTTGATTTTTGAAGGGTTGGGGTCCTTTTTATAGAGCTAGGGAGGCTAGATATTTTTTCTGGAGGCAATATGGGACTAAGGGTTGTTTTACTCGTGAAAATAGGAAGAAATCCAAGTGAAATTTGGATTAAAATAGCCCCTCTTGAGTTTTTTTAATCCTGGCCGTTGGATGGTGATCCGATACTTCCAAAAATACCAAAAATGGACATGTAATGGCCCAGATCAAGTTGGATTAATTTCTAACCTTTGGATTATGCTTGATGGAGGAATTTAGGCCGTTGATCATGCGCCTGAGAGTTTGATCGCCGTCGGGAGCCTTCTGGACCATCGGATGGAAGCTGGAATCAAGCGCTTCCATCCGATGGGGATCCAAGTGAAATCAGCAATTGAAAAAACCTTGATCGTCCGATCTTGATCGCAAACAACTACCACTGCATGATCGCATATTTGCTGTTTCCATGGACCACGTGCACCGGCCACATCGTGCACCACAATCAATCAGCACCTTTTATTGATAGATGAAAAGACCAAAATACCCTGTGAGCCATGATAATTTTTTTGTAAATCCTTTAGGGGTCTAGGTCCATCACGTGGCAAGCTCTGATTCGTCGGTGTTTGCTGAGCTGGCGGTCCACACTATGCTGTAGACCAGCTGATGGCTTCTGGGCTTAAGTCGGCTAGTGTGGATGGCTTGGCACATCGGCTTGGTCGGCTTGGTTTGGCATGTTTGGATGCACCGATTGCTGCGGCATGGCGGCTTGAGCCGTTTGAGCCGTATGTTATTTTTCATTTAATTTTTTTTATTTTATTTCTTTAGAAATTCATATCTTTTTCGTTTTAGCTTCATTTTGCTTCAAACTTATTTTATTATGATAAAAATAATGAGCTCTTTCCACTGATTATAAAATTTTATTTTTTAATTTTTATTATTTTTTAATTAATTTTTTAATTAATAAAAATATGAATTTCTCAAAAATTATTAATAATTTTTAAAAATTAATATAAATTAATTAATAAATTAATACTTTTATTGGTGAATTTATGATGCTTATCACACCCTCCAACTTAAGCTTTGCTCATCCTCGAGTAAAGAAAGAATTTAGTTTTAAATATCTTTTAACTTTAGAGTTTTGAATTTTACCTAAGCAGTTTTTAAAATGGCCATTGATATTTAGTAGAGCTTAAATGAGACATATCATTGGGATATTAATACTTATCAATAGAAAAATTAAGTAAAGAATATTAAATTTTTTAAATTTTTTTCTAAATTATCCCATCTTTATCTCTGATTTATCTAAACTTTCATATAGACAAGTGTATTGCTACTTCCGCTCCTTCATTTATTGATTTTTATTTTCACATTGTCCACTTTTTGATGTGAATATCATTGCTTACTTAGGCAACGGGATCCGTGGTTACTCGGTGTGGAAAACCAATATTTTTTTTTTTTAACGTTGTACCACTATTGAGTGTCTTAACTCCTTAAGCTTTCTATTTGATCCATGTAGCGAGTCTTGGGCCAATGACTCCCAAACCAGTTGGCTTTAGGGCACTAGGTATAGAATACCCCTCGGGCTTACTAGCTCGAATCAAATAGGCTACGAGTTAAGACTAGCTTTACAACGAGCTTCTTTGCCCTTCCCACCTTTTGATGCGAAACTCAATGCTTGCTTAGGCAAAGAGGCCCTGATTACTCAGTGAGAAGTACTTGAAAACTATTTTATTAAAATAAATTTATTATATGAAGAAATGTATAGTTACCCTACACAAGCCTATAAAAAGTAGACTTTTCTTTGATGCTAGTAGAAATAATTAGAAATGCTCCAAAGAAAAACTTTTTATGTTCTAGACTTAACTCTTTATTGAATTTTCTTAATACTTGATTCCTCAATATCTCACAGATTCTCTGATCTGTGCATCAATTTTTTTTAAAAAATGCTTAGTTTAATTTCGATTCTTAAGCATAATCAGGTGTCTAAATACTAAATACTAACTTTTTTGAGGACTTAAAATTTTAAAATTTTTATTTTTCTCCCCTCCAACTTAATCGACATTGTCCTCAATGGAGAAGAAAAAATAAAGGATGTAATAAAGAACATATAGAAGAATACACCTAACTTAGGATATTTTTGGTCCAGCACATGCCTTTAAAAATTTAAGGCTCTCCCTCCAACTTATTCAAATTATCCTAAAAAAAAAATAAACTAAAAAGATAAATTAGATAAAAACTAAATATTGGGTTGCCTCCCAACAAGCGCTAAGTTTACCGTCTTCAGCCAGACATAATGCAGCTTACTATCCTATGTCAAATATTGGATTGACAAATTCCAATGATTTTGGATTGCCAATCTCAGAAAGTTGATTTATAATCCCATGATTGATATATTCATTGTTAATTTTAGGAACATAATTTGTGATCCCATTCTTAGACCCATGTTTATTAAGAATTTCTCCTATTTGTTCTTCTAAAATGCTCACGAATAGAGTTTTTGTATTATGAGTCAAGTTTGATTCAATGGGTGCTAGAATGGTGACTATAGGCGGTTTTAATTCTGGAGGTAAATTAATGTGATCTTGCTTAAACAACTCCGTTGAGTCTTTATTACATGCCTCTTGATTTTTGTAAGAAGAATCTGCTTCTAGGGTTGAAGGGAATAGGACATTAGGTTTATGTCTTGGGTAAATCATCTATTCTCTTTTTCTCTTTTTCTATCTTATTTAAATTAGAACGAGCATCAGTACTAATTCCTGGCTCAGATTCTTTTATGTGGTTAGTCTCAATACTAATCAGTTCCTCTAAATTTTTATTTTGGCTAGCATCAATACTAGCCTCTCTCACCTGGTCTTGGTATGGGTTCACAAGAATCCTATAGCTTTTAAGTTCAGGAATTACTTTGGCATTCTCAAATTGGGGATTCTTAAGTAAGATATTAAATTGATAACTTGATCCAGATGGTTGGTGGATATTAGGTGGGTTGTTTGAAATTGGTAGGCTCGATAATTGACCTAGTTCTCTCCTCGTGTTAGACTCAACTAATTATCCTATTTGAGCTTCTAGCCTGGCGATTGATTATTGTTGGCTTAGAATTAATTGTTGAAGTTGATTGAATTTATTATCGGCTAGATTGGTCTATTTAGGAGGTGGATATGAGGGCTGATTATAATATGATGGCTGGATAAACTGACTAGACTGACCATTATTATAGGCATAATTTTGATATTGGGGCCTATTTTGATAGTTTTGGATAGGTAAAATTTGGGTTTGAGTCTGAGTCTGTTGGGATGTCCAAGAAAAATTAAAATTACTCCAATCTAGATTATATAAATTTGAAAATGGATCATTAATCAATTTGGAGTATCCTTGAGCAGCTTGAACTTATTCTTGGATAAAATGTGAAAACTGTGCAGTCATAGGACATTCACTCATATGATGGGTTGGACTAGCATAGATTGAATAAATCTTCTGATAATTAGAAGATGATGTGAATTGTTCAGGAGATTGTTGACCTAAGATTAAGAGTTGATCTAATTTTTGAGCAAGAAGGTCAACTTTATCTAATTTTTGGACTATTAGGTTCAGATTAGCCATTTGATTATTAGATTTAATGTGAATCAACCATTCAATTAAGTTCAACTAAATTAGAAAAAATGATTTTCTATCATGCATGTATTAGTGTAACCCTAAGGTATGGTTCAAAACTTTTTTAGAATATTTTAGAGTTATATATATATTATTATTATTTTATTATATTAAATTTTTTAAATTATTTTATTTATTAATTTAATTTAATTTAATTATTATTTTTAATATTTTTTAGTTAATTTAATTTAATTTTTATTTTATTTTATTTTTATAGGAGAAAGGAGAAGAAAGAAAGAAGAGTTCTAAAGAACAGATCCTAAGGAGTTCTAGAACTAATAAGAGAGAGAAGAATTAAGTTTAATTAGGTTTGATGTTGGTTAGCAATCAAGTTGATCAATCAATTTTGACTAAGGGTTATCCTAGATCTAGACAGCTCCTAACTGCCAAGGTCACCTTCAAGCCCTCCAAGTGTAGGATCAGCCAATCAACTAGCCAGGTAAGTATAAGGTCGGTGGGAGTCCCCCCGTTGCTTGCCTTAGACACCAATTATGCTTGGCCAGGTAAGCAAATGGAATCAATTAAAAATCACCTTCCTTCGGGCCCAGTAGTCCCTGAACCACTTTCCTAGACACCAGTCAAATTGACTAGTCCTAACCTAGTTCAACTCTTAGGATTTTTTGTCCTATTGAGCTCGAGTTCCTAGGGCTGATGTCTAATTGATTTTAAAATTAAAGGCTTAGGTCAATGCAGGATGCTGGTTGGTTGTTTGTGGGCCAAGGAAGGGTGATCAAATCCCCACCTTATCTTGTTTAATTGGGTTGTGCCCTTAATTTGATTTAATATGATATGCAAAAAAAAAAATTTCAATCAAAGGATTCTATGCAATTTAAACTAGATGCATGCAATTAATTAATATTCTGAAAGGCTTACCTTGCCTCCAGCAATCATCAAAAAATAAATATAAAAATAAAAATAAAACTAATATGATGCATGCTCTAAATAGTTAGAATTTCTAATCTTATCATGAGGCTTTTAATTAGATTTAAATGAATATTTTTTAAATTAATTTTAAAAAAATAAATAAATAAATAAAAAGAAAAGAGGACTAAGGTTAGGATTGATCTCACCAAAATTAGATGCTTTCTTTCTTTACTCTTTTTTTCTACAAAATAAATAAATAAATAAATTAGTAAGTAATATTTAAAAAAAATATATTTATAATTAATTTATAAAAAAAATCAAAAAAATTAAAGAAAAAATAGCATCTATTCCATCCCTGGCAATGATGCCAAAAACTTGATAGGAACGTGATGTTATCATTAAGACATCATATTTATCAGTTTAATCCAATTTCTTAAAATAATTAAAAATGCACAGATAGTAGTGGGTCGGATTGAATCCATAGGAAAGATAGTATTTTTAGTTTTAAAATTTTTAATTTTTTTAAAAGAAAAAAAAAATTTAAAAATAAAATTTAAAGTCGAAAATTAAAATTATGAAGTGAAAATTAAATTATGCAGAAAAGTAAACTTGGTACTAAGATCTACTAGTTAGATCTTAGCATCTACTTGCAGAAAAATAAAAAGCAATAATTAAAATATAAAAATTAAATTATAATAAAAATAAAAAGCATTAAAGAATATAAAAATAAATATTACATTAATTAAAATTTCATAATTTAAATACATAAAAAGAAGAAAATTAAAACAAGCTGATCTGATCTTGGATCGGCACTGGTAGAAAGATGGTGTAGAAGCCCAGCTCTTCTTCTCGACACCCATTGCTTTGAAGTAGTTTTTAACCCATAGCCTGACTTCGTCCTATACCAAAGCTTCACCTTGATCTAAGATGTTGATTTTGAAGGCTTGGGGTCCTTTTTATAGAGCTAGGAAGGCTAGATATTTTTTCTGGAGGCAATGTGGGACTAAGGGTTGTTTTACTCGTGAAAATAAGAAGAAATCTGAGTGAAATTCAGATTAAAATAGCCCCTCTTGAGTTCTTTTAATTCTGACCGTTGGATGGTGATCCGATGCTTCCAAAAATGGATGTGTAATGGCCTAGATCAAGTCGGATTAATTTCTGATCGTTGAATTGCGCTTGATGGAGAAATTTAGGCTACTGATCATGCGCCTGAGAGTTTGATCGCTGTCGAGAGCCTTTTGGACCATTGGATGGAAGCTGGAATCAAGCGCTACCATCCAATGGCGATCCGGGTGAAATCAGCAACTAAAAAAAATCTTGACCGCAAACAACCACCACCGCACGATCATGCATTTACTGTTCGCATGGACCGCATGGACCGGCCACATCGTGCACCGCAACCAATCAGCACCTTTTATTGATAGATGAAAAGACCAAAATGCCCTATGAGCTGTGATGAATTTTCTGTAAACCCTTTTGGGGTCTAAGTCCACCATATGGCAAGCTCTGATTTGTCGGTGTCTGCTGAGTTGGCGGTCCACACTGTGCTGTAGACCGATTGATGGCTTCTGGGCTTGGATCGGCTAGCGTGGATGGCTTAGCGCGCCGGCTTGGTCGGCTTGGCTCGATGCGTTTGGATGCGTCGACTGCTGCGGCATGGCGGCTTGAGCCGTTTGAGCCGTATGTTATTTTTTATTTAATTTTTTTTATTTTATTTCTTTAGAAATTCATATCTTTTCCATTTTAGCTCCATTTTGCTTCAAACTTATTTTGTTATAATAAAAAAAATGAGCTCTTTTCATTAATTATAAAATTTTGTTTTCTAATTTTTATTATTTTTTAATTAATTTTTTAATTAATAAAAATATGAATTTCTTAAAAATTATTAATAATTCTTAAAAATTAATATAAATTAATTAATAAATTAATACTTTTATTGGTGAATTTATGATGTTGATCAAGGTTCATGGTGATGATCCCAAAATCTATGGCGAGGCAATATCAGATATCGACTCCGAGAAATGGTTAGAGACAATGAAGTTAGAAATTGACTCGATGCACTCAAATCAAGTCTGGACCATGGTAGATCCAACAGAAGGTATAGTACCTATTGGATGTAAATAGATCTACAAGAGAAAGATTGGCGCAGATGGGAATGTAGAGACATTCAAAGATAGATTAGTGGCAAAAGGGTATAGTCAATACGAAGGCATTGATTATTAGGATACTTTTTCGCCAGTAGCTATGCTAAAATCCATCCTCATATTGCTTGCTATTGCAGTCTATTTCGATTATGAAATATGGCAAATGAATGTGAAAATGGCATTCTTAAATGGATACCTTGAGGAAGATATCTATATGGAACAGCCGCTAGGTTTCACATCCAGTGATGCTGATCACAAGGTATGCAAGCTGCAAAGATCCATATATGGACTTAAGCAAGCATCTCGGAGCTGGAATACTCATTTTAATGATGTGATCAAATTATTTAGTTTCATCAAAAATGAGGAGGAACCATGTGTTTTCAAAAGGGTCAGTGGGAGCGCTATTATCTTTCTCGTATTGTACATGGATGATATCCTCCTTATTGGGAATGATATTCCCATGTTGACCATAGTTAAAATATGGTTATCTAAAGAATTCTCCATGAAAGACCTAGGAGAAGCATCCTTTATTTTAGGAATTAAGGTCTATAGAGATAGACCGAATAGGATGCTAGGACTTTCACAGAAGATGTACATAGAGGAAGTACTAAAGAGGTTTAGCATGAAAAACTCTAAGAGGAGATTAGTACTCTTCAGACATGGCATTCATCTCTCTAAGAAGATGTGCCCCAGCACACCTGAGAAAATAGAATGCATGAGCAAGATCCCTTATGCTTCAGCAATAGGGAGCCTCATGTATGCCATGTTATGTACACATCCTGATATAGCCCATGCTGTGAGTGTCATGAGTAGATATCAATCGAATCCAGGTAAAGAATACTGGACTTCTATGAAATGTATCCTTAAGTACTTGAGAAGAACTAAGGATATGTTATTGGTTTTTGGTAATGGAGAACTCCAAGTCTAGGGGTATACAGACTTGGATTTTATGTCCGATGTAGATGATCGAAAGTCGACATCTGAGAGTTTGTTTGTGTGTAATGGTGGAGCTATCAATTGGAAGAGTTCCAAGCAGATAGTGATAGCAGATTTCACCATGGAAGCAAAATACATCGCTGCATCAGAAGCTGCGAAGGAGGTATTTTGGTACAAAAAGTTTATCGTAGAGATCAAAGTGATGCCATCGATGCCATTCCTCTATACTGCGATAACAATGGCGCCATAGCCCTTGCTAGGGAGCTAAGGTCTCACCAAAAATCCAAGCACATCGAGCGGTAATACCATCTCATCCATGATTACCTCAAGAAAGATTACGTCGAGGTCAAGAGAGTTGACTCTATAGATAATGCGACAGATCCACTCACAAAGCCATTGGGCCAATAGAAGATTGAAGCCCATCTTAATAAGATGGGACTTTTATTTATAGCCAATTGGCTTTAGGTCAAGTGGGAGTTTGTTAGATATGTGTGCCCTAGAAGCCAGAATTGGCTGACACTTATTCTACAATTATAAGGGCAAAATTATAATTTTGACTATAAATAATAAAATGGGTTATTTTCTATCATAATATGTATTTAGTGTCTGTGATACATCCCTTGAGTTAATGGCAATAATAATTCTTATTTTTAAGAGTTGAAAATTTAAGATATGAATTTTCATTATTAACTCATAAAATGCTCCTAACCATAGGATCATCATGAGGATGATGATTGATCTGGAAGATTGGTATCAATCGCTTCTTTACAGTAGATGAGTCTTGAGTCTATAGTGTAGAGATACCGAAGTGAGAGTATAGGTACTCGTTAGAGAATGAGGGCACTGAGCGCGACCACCTCGAGCAGTCATAAGAAAGTCTACCTTCTCGTCAATGACTGGCTCGAAGCTGCAGTGGTGTGTCTAGTTCTTTGATCTGAGGTGCATCGGTAGTTCACCTTGAGGATGTTATAGTTTGACTACACCATGACTCAATCTTCTAGCCGTCTGGAACCATAAGGTGTATGTTGGCTATAGCATTTTCATTGTAGGAATTGGATTGCACCAAGAGGAAATCTATCTACCTTGGTAGATGAGGAGCAGCCTTATGATGATCATGAGAATCAAGTCCATGAGCCCATGGCTATGGTAGAGTGAAATGATAGAAAGAGTTTCTATTAAGATTTTCACATCGAACTTGAATCGAATAATTAATTCATATGATGGAAATTAGGTTTTGACAAGTTCACCTTAACCCTAATCCGATCGGAGCTCAAGATAGAAGAACTTAATCACACATGTAACTGCATCGAGAGGTTCAGTTTTAGTTCTAATAGGTTGCCAACATATACTGCTAGGTGTCACTGGTAGATTTTGGGAGCAATTAGAATGATTTGGATGATCGATCATTTTAGTTGTCTGAATCAAAAAAGTTTTGATCCATCGGAAGGTGTTTTGATGATGTCGATGATAGAGATTGTGACATATCTCATTATCATACGAAACTGAACCTAACTGCATCACACATACAAGGATTTGGATCTGGATATCATCAATTAGATTAATCTAGTTCAATTAATTTGAATTAGATTCAATTAGGTTCAAGAAAATCGTGTTAGCACACGATTGAGCCTGAAGTTCTCCTTCAACAATCATAAATGTTGTCTTAACTGAGCCAAATATGTTTGGGCTCACTCAGGTACCTTTACTTGCTCTGACTAGACCTTGTTCAGATTAGAAAAGGGTTTTCTTAATTTATGAGATAAATTTAAGACAATACCTGCTATTTTCTATTACCTGCTAATTCTTGTCTTTTGACTTTGGTCAAATGTTGATCTTTGACCCTTGGACATCTGCCCATGTGTCATGCACCCATAGGAGAGTAGATAGGGGCTTGTCCTCCTACTAGAAAGAGGAAAGGAGGGGGCACATGCCTAGGGAGGCATGCGCCCAAGAATAGTGATGCTTGGAGTCCCATATAGATGGGACTCCAGGTTGCTTCTGGGAATCAAACTAGGTGGCACCAAAGACTCTACTTTGACCAATCTTGGCGCCACCTAAGGATGTTGGAGAGGGGATCTCATCTGATTGGATTATATTATGTCATCCCATCAATCAGATTTAGATCTGATTACATGAAGAAATATGATTGACCGGGATGATGTGGCACTACATGGCACAGCAGGGTCTATATAAACACTATCTGCACCTAGGTTTAGAGAGGTTCTCCCCTTGCCCATGCCACATAGCCATCTCCCTCTCTCCTCCATGCCTACCTCTGATCCTCTCTCTCCTCTCCACGTCCAAGAGATTTTTGACTTCAGTTTGGTGTGATCCAGATAGGAGAAAGGCAACAAGAAAGAAAGAAGGCAGCACCGCTGCAAGAGATGACATCGGATCTTCAAAAGTTATTTTGGAGACCTTCAAGATCAGATCCAGATCTAATCTTTGGAGAAAAGATTGAGAAGAAGAAGATATCCTGATCTTGCTTGAGTGAATATCGGTAGAGGTCAGACAATTTCATGGCTACATCTAGAACCTCAGGCAATCAACAAAATCATCATAGGATAATTAGATTATCCAAAAATAAGGTATAAATTAAATCTAATTTATTTTATTTTATTTTATTTTATTAGATCCATCAAATTAGATCTGAAAAGTATCAGATTTAGTTTCGATCAAAAAAAATTTTTTTAAAATATTTTTCTTGATCAAATAAGATCTGAACGAACCTGATCCAAGAAATAGGATCTCCTTCAACATTACGTAGAACTATTCTACAACTAGTCTAAATATGCATTCATCATCTAGAACCTAATCAAATAATTTCTTACTTCTTAATTAAGTTTTGGGCTGAGGGTTGGGGTTTGGCATTTCGAAAATAGTTTTCATATTTGTAAAATATTTTTTACAACATGATTCTATCAACCAAGTTCTATGTTTGATTCATAATCAATATGCAAGTAATATAAACATGAATCTACTTTAGATCTAATCTAAACAGGTTCATGTAATTGAAATAGTTTCAATAATAATCAATCATAAATCTTTCTATATCAAATCTATCATATTTATGAAGATTAAAACTAGATCAAAATATTTTTAATTAGATCATAAAATTTTTTAGATCTAATTTAAAATTTTATGATCAATATTTTAGATCAGTACGTACTAGGACAACCTATTTACTATAAGGGATAAACCTTATAGCTGGACAACCTTATGGCAGTCCGTGCAATCTAAAATATTTTATTTTTAGATATAAAACTATTTTAAATCTATTAAATTATAAATAAAATTAGATTAAATCTAATAAATTTATGATTAGAGTCAAATCATCATGAACTAGGACAACCTATTCACTATAAGGGATAAACCTTACAGCAGGACAACCATATGATAGTTCATAAGATCTTTTTTTTTTTAAATTTTAAATTTAATAATTAGATTATAAATTAGATCTAATCTAAAAAATAATCTAAACATGCATAAAAATCATGTAATAACAATCTTGCTCTGATACTAATTGAAGGAATCAGATCTAGGGTTTTATAGGTAGATCTTGAAAACTTTTCAAGATCTTGCAGCGAAAGACTTAAATAAATTAAATATTTATTTAAATAAATATATAAATACTTAGATCTCAGATCTATTATATGATCAAGGTATGATATTAAATCAAAAATTAAAATCAAATAAGAAAGTAAAAGGTTGATCAAATCAACCTAGATCTATACTACATCAAATGTAGGTATAAAGTTAATAGATCAGATTTATTACCTAAGCAAGTTAGATATTCTAACTTGTTGATCCGAGCTTGAGGATGAAGTCATGAGGAGCACATGCATCTGACCTCTAGGAGTCATCCACACGAGCCTACGATCTTTGATCTGAAGTCCGATGTAGGAAATCAGCACAACAAGCTAGTACTATGCTGATCCTTCTTCGACGGTCGATCCGATGCTTTCTTTTTTAAAATTTAAACTCTCTAAAATATGAGAAGAAATATGAGAGTTTATTGATCTGAGACTCTCTTAGAAAAAACTCAAAAAAAGGAGGAGAGATTGAAAATAAAATAGCCCTAGAAGAAGATCCCCTTCTTCTTCTCTTTTCTCTCACCTAGATAGCTAGTTTGGTGCCAATGGAACCCCCATGCCCAAGGACCCTCTTCCTCTAATTTTTGCACACCCCAAATCTCTTCCAAAGCTCTATATTTTATGAAAAAATAAAAATAAAATTCATCCAATAAATAGAGAAGAAGAAGAGTCCAAGTTAGATCAAAATTCTAGACTTGGAATATCCAAACATGGGAAGTTGTTGGGGTGCTCAACTCTTGGGCACCTCCTCCAAAATTATTGGCATGGACCAGCAAGGGAGGGTGCACAAAAAGAGAGATTATTTTCATAAAATAAAAGAAGAATTAATTAAAAGAGGGAGTGGCACTCAAGGGAAGATGTTTTGGTCAATAAGAATTCTATCTCATAGAATCCTAAGCAAAACTAACTCCTCTTCTGACTTGGTCTTTCAATAAATTGCCTTATGAGAAAAGGAGGAGAGAAAGAGAGCTTGAGAAGCCATGGGAGTGGAGAATTTTCATGTAAGAAACAAAACAAAAAGGGCATGGGGCATGAGGATTAAGTGGCGCAAGTGATAAGGAGTCCTAGTCACACTAGAACTCCTATTTTGACTTGGTCAAACAAGATCTTTTAACCAAATAAAATCAAGATTAAACCAACTCAATTAAATAAAATTTTAACCTATTTAAGAACTTAATTAAATTAGATTATATTAAATTTAATTCTAATTTATTTGTTAATCAAATTAAAAAATTAGGTTAATCCAAGTCCTAGTTAGACTAGGACTAGTTCTTCCTTGCACTTGGCTTATACAACAAATCAATTGGACTTGATCCAGTCAAGCCCAAATTAAATCTAATCATTATATTTAATTAGACATAATCTCAGCCTATTAGCTAAATCAAATTAAGTCAATTAGCAATCCAATTGCTAATCGATTCTCCTGCAACACTTGCATTAGGTTAAACACCAATCATATTGATTGTTTAACCCTAGAACGATTCTTAATCATTGATCAACCATCCAATCAGATCATAAGCTCTAATGTGTGTGACCTCATAGGTCTGAACCTAAGTCGATAGTATAAGAATAAATTTCTATAGCAATCGAAGTGACCATCTAGTAATGATATTCGACGATCGGATAGGTCGAAGGTGTAGAATACCATCCTTAGAACCCATGCAAATATAGTTTCCATATAATTCATCCCCTTGACCATAATGCTCGTAGGACACCTCAGAGTTCTACTGTTAACTTTGATCAGGTTGTCCACATTATATTTCAAAATATCAAATTCATCTGATGGATTACTCTAGCCAAGGTTTTGCTATATTGAAATACAGTGATAAATTCTTCTCCAACTCTTGGAGTGGTCAATTTCATCTTGATCATACTCCGACTTCATAGGTACTTGACTGCACCCAAAAGCCTTTCATTGCTGAATTAGAAATTCAGTTAGTTTGGTACTAAAGCATAATGAGTTGCTTGCAAGTTACTGAGGCGATCTCAAGTTTAAGGGATACTTATACCTATATCCCATCAGAGACATTCTCGATAGAAGAATGCTGTAGAGTTGATTACGTTCAATGATGATGTACCCATATATCTCATCTGTATGCCATACCAGTGTCTCTATACTCCTTGGTTAAGAGGATAACCAACCTATATGGCATATAGCAACCTATGCTCGATAGACGCTGTTGTCCTAATTAACAGCCTATCATTTGGTCATGAATAAATTTAAGGACTAATCGATAAATCCTCTCTTTATCAAAACCAAACAATCCTAAGGACTTCATCACAATAATGGAGTTCATTAGAAGATGTAAACTTATGATGAAAAAGATGCTAAAATATTTTTATTAATTAATAAATAAATTATAATTATAAAATAGCTCAACCATCAACATGCAAACGATTGACTTTGGGACACAATTTCCAACACTAAGTGCAAGGAAGAACTAGTTCTAGTCTAACTAGGACTCGGATTAACCCAATTTTTTAATTTGATTAGAAAATAAATCAGAATTAAATCTGATTTAACCTAATTTAATTAAGTTCTTAAATGGATTAGGGCCTTGTTTAATTGAGTTGGTTTAATCTTAATTTTATTTGGTTAAAAGATCCTGTTTGACCTAGTCAAAACTAGAGTCCTAGTGTGGCTAGGACTCCCTATCACTTGCGCCATGAAATCCTCACACCCCATGCCCTTTTTATTTTGTTTCTTATGTGAAAATTCTCCACTCTCATGGCTTCTCACACCCCGTTTCTCTTCTTCTTTTCTCATAAGACAATTTGTTGGAAGACCAAGTCAAAAGAGGAGTTAGTTTTGCTTAGGATTCTATGAGATAGAATTCTTATTGACCAAAACAACTTCCCTTGAGTGCCGCCCTCTCTTTTAATTAATTTTTCTCTTATTCCATGAAAATAAGCTTCTTTTTTGTGCACTCTCTCTTGCTGGTCCATGCCAATAATTATGGAGGAGGCACCCAAGAGTTAGGCGCCCCAACAACTTTCCAAGTTTGGATATTCCTAGTCTAGGATTTTGATCTAACTTGGACCCTTCTTTTTCTCTATTTATTGGATGAATTTTATTCTAATTTTTTCATAAAATATAGAGCTTTGGAAGAGTTTTGGGGTGTGCAAAGGTTAGAGGAAGAGGGTCCTTGGGCATGGGGGTTCCATAGGCACCAAACTAGGTATCTAGGTGAGAGAAAAGAGAAGAAGAAGAAGGTCTTCTTCTAAGGTTGTTTTATTTTCAATCTCTCCTCCTTTTTTTGAGTTTTTTCTGAGAGAGTCTCAGATCAATAAACTCTCATTTTCCTTCTCATATTTTGGAGGGTCTAAATTTTGAAAAAGGGAGCATCAAATCGACCGTCGAAAAAGGATCGGCACAGTACTAGCATATTGTGCTGATTTCTTGCATCGAACTTCAGATCAGAGATCGTAGGCTCGTGTGGATGACTCCTAGAGGCCGGATGTGTGTACGGTTTATGACTTCATCCTCAAGCCTAGATCAGTAAGTTAGAATATCTAACTTGCTTAGGTAATAGATCTAATCTATTAACTTCATACCTACATTTGTAGTGTAGATCTAGATTGATTTGATCAATCTTTTACTTTCTTATTTGATTTTAATTTTTGATTTAATATCATGCCTTGATCATGAAATAGATCTAAGATCTAGGTATTTACATATTTATTTAAATAAATATTTAATTTATTTAAGTCTTTTGCCATAAGATCTTGAAAAAGTTTTCAAGATCTATCTATAAAACTCTAGATCTGATTCCATCAGCACAATTCTAGGTGAAGCAGCACATGCGGAAGGACAGACGAAGTTCTAAAGAGATCATGTCAGGATATGTAGTAGGCATTGGCATAGGATTGCTTCAGATTCTTCAAAAAAGTTTAGGATAAATGATGCGGTTGCCAAGCAGAAGGATGCCTACAACTCCAAGAGTGGTGTATAGGTGCAAGACAAGGTCTTCAGTGGTGGAGGCGATCATCCTAATGGCCTCAAAGGGAGCTCAGCAGCTGAAGAAAGATGGTAGTAGCAAGGTATGCACAAGTAGCTGTCAGGGTGTGCGTCGATAGTGGGATCGTGCAAGAGAACATTGCCAGATATGCCAAGGCTTGTGGTATCAACTTACTTTGATACCAAACTATTAGGATATCAGCTACTCTAATATCCCTTGTTAAGAATCTAGTACCAAATTATTGCAGTAGGAAGAAGAAAAAAATAAAATAAAAAAATAATCAAGTACGTGGATCAGCCTAAAGGCTTACCTCCATGGGGCATGCAAAGCTTCACTATGAAAGAAAAAAATAGGTACAAAAGAAGAACATCCACTCTCAACTTACTATACATAAATCTCTCTCATCTAGAAGCTATCCTCATAAAAGCACTCTCAGAATCCCAAGGAGACCCACAGAAGCTACAAAATGCTCTGCCCTCATAGCCTCCTCATCGGATGCTATGCACTTATTGCTTCTCTCTTTCACGAGCTGCATGTACTCGATGCTCTATCAAGCTCTTCTTGGTGGTTGCCTCAGCCTCTCTACGTGCTTCTCATGCCACACGCACCATTCTTTTTGCTCCACATCACCTTAGCCCTTTAAATAGGATGAGAATCCTCTTCTCAGTAGTTCACAAGAGTCTTAATAGGATTCATTCTTCTAATATGAGTCAAAATATCCTTGATGGAGTCTTGAAATATTTTCCAACCTTCAGATCATGACCGCAATCCTCCATGGCTGCTGGATCTTATGGTCCATATGCAACTCCCGTAGACCCTTTGGATTAATCACAATCTGAGTCCAAATAGAAAAAATCCCATCATATTCTGTTCGCCTCCATTGAGCCAACTCAATCAAGGGTCGAGCTGGCTCGACTGCATCTCATCTAGACTCCTACTATCTGTTTGCCTGAGAGAGCCAGCTCGATCTCAATCTAAGTTGGCTCAACTGCATATCAGAGACAGTCCGACTGTTGTGCTGTGGGTCGAATTTGAGGTGTCAAATTCTAAAAATCTCCACCTCAACTCAATATTCAGCCTCCACCTGATTTTAAGAGCTTGTGATCCATCTCTCTCCCATGTCCTAGGGCACGCCTGTTGATCATGGATGGACAAATGTGGGAGTCGAGCTAGGCCACTCGATCCCACCTCTATCATGGGCTATATCCACTTTAATGAAAGACCTACTTGGAGAATTCTCTTGCGATAATAGAAACTTCACTTTACGATGTCGCCTCTTATCCTTTGGAGTCTTTCGTCTCATACTTGATCCATCTCCACCTGGCACTGGGCTTCCTCTAGCTTCTGAAGCTCTACCTCGCACTGGGCTTTCTGTCAGATAGTAATATCCTCTTATCTTCTTCTTCTCCTCTAATATCATCCTATCATCATGCATGACCTTCAGGATTTCATTACCAGCTATCTACCTATAGCTATTTAAATCCAATCCGCTCAGCGAGATAAGATTCTACCTAAAATCGGATATGTATCGGACCTCCCTCAATCTTCTCACTACACCATCATGTATCTTTCAGCTGACCATCTCGATGCCTCTGATCGTACAGCTTGATCCATCTGATAGATAAATAGTATCATTCCTGCTCTTCAGGGAGTCAAACTATTTTTTTCTACAATAAACATGATATGTGCATGCAAAATCTAAAATTCACTACTAAAAAAAACTAGATACCTCATCAAATATCTCCAGGACATTATCTTTTGACTTGCTACTAGCCGTCGCTATAGTAGCCCTCATCCGATCCTTGAGTTATGGACAATCCTTGACTCAATGCCCTAACTCGTCGCACCTGTAGCATCTAATCTTGCTAGGATCCCTCATTTTGTACCTAGATCATCCTCCTCATGATCCTCTATCGCTTCGTCTACTGTCTTCTACACCTCCAGAAACCACCAAAGCTGAGCTATCGCTATCTGAGCTCAAAGCTGGATTCTTCCTTATGAAAATCTCATTTTAGAGTATCGCTGCAGTGACCTGGTCTATCTTAATGGTGCTCTTTTTCATTAGAAGAATAGTCACCAAGGACTCATACGAAGGGGGAGCGATGCTAGCAAAACCAACATCCTGATCTTCTCCTCAGTTTTTTCACCAACACTAAGAAGGTCGGTGAGGATCTTCTAAAAGTTGGATAGATGCTTCCGCACACTCTAGCTTTTGTCCATCCACAGCTGGTAGAACTGTCTCTAAAGGAATAGCATGTTGGTGAGCAACTTCATCATGTACAACTTTTTGAGCTTCAACCATAGCACCATTGAAAAAGTCTTGCCAAGTACATGGATCACCACATCATTCACTAGGTACAAGCAGATCATGCTTACCGCCTGCATCTAGATCCGCTTTCAATCCTTCACCTTTATGATGGCTGGCATCTCGTCATATAAGAGAGCATCGATCAATCCATGTTGGATGAGGACGTCCTTTATCCTTGCTTGCCATAAGAAGAAATTGCCCTTTCCATCAAACCTATCGATCTTCATCTTAATTATGCTTGTCTTCTCCATATTCTTCAATCTTTATCCACTATTATAATCTGTGCTCTAGTACTATCTGGCTCTAATATTAATTATTGTGGTATCAACTCGCTCTGATATCAAACTATTGGGATATCAGCTACTTTGATACTGCTTGTTAAGAATCTAGTACTAAATTATTATGAAAGAAAGAAGGAAAAAATAAAATAAAAAAATAATCAAGTACATTGATCAGTCTAAAGGCTCGCTTCTATGGGGCATGCAAAGCTTCACTATGAAAGAGAAAAATAGGTATAAGAGAAGAACACCCACTCTCAACTCACCATATATAAATCTCTTTCAACTAGAAGCTATCCTCATAAAAGCTCTTGCAGAATTTCAAGAAGACCCATCGAAGCTACAAGATGCTCTATCCTCATAGCCTTCTCATCGGATGCTATACACCTATTACTTCTCTCTCTCATGGGCTACACATACTTGATGCTTTGCCAAGCTCATCTCGACGACTGCCTAAGCCTCTTTACGTGCCTCTCATGCCACACACACCATCTTTTTTGCTCTATAGCACCTAAACCCTTTAAATAAGATGAGAATCCTCTTCTCAGCTGTTCACAGGAGTCCTAACAAGGTTCGTTCTCCGAATATGAGTTAAACATGTTCTTGATGGAGTCTTGGAGTATTTTTTGACCTTCAAATCATGACCACAATCCTTCATGATTGCTGGATCCTATGGTCCATGCACAACTCTCACAGACCTCTTGGATTAATCATAATTCAAGTTCAAATAGAAAAAATCTATTCGCCTCCATTGAGCTGGCTCGATTAGGGGTCAAGTTGGCTCGACTACATCTTGCCCAGACTCCTGCTGTCTATCTGCTTAAGAGAGCTAGCTTGGTTGTGGTTCGAGCCGATTCGATCTCAATCCAAGTTGGATTGATCGCGTATTAGAGTTGGCTCGACTGCTATGCTAAAAACTAATTTTCTTCTTACTATGGGTCAAATTTGAGGTGTCAAATCCTAACATGATGCATCAAGATAGAGATTATAGAATCTGATGTGGATCTCTCAAGCCGTAGGGGGCCACGGGAGGAACCAAGATGTTGGCTTCGAAAGACTAGAATGAGTGTGATCCTAGAGCTAGGATAGGAGTTATCCTAAAATGAAGGTGGCGTGTAGCCCTGCACGGACTTGAGGTTTAGGTATGAGGACCTTGATGTTGAGAATCGTGTCCTAAGACCAATCATCATCCTGTTGATGGTTGAAATATTATAATTAATTTATTAATTAATAAAAAAAATTTTGGTATCTTTTTTCATCATAAATTTACATCTTCTAATGAACTCCATTGCTGTGATGAAGTTCTCAGGACTATTTAGTTTCGATAAATAGAGAATTTATCGATTAGTTTTTAAATTTGTTCACGACCAAATGATGGTTGTTAATTAGGACGACAATATCTATCGAGCATAGGTCGCTATATGCCATATAGGTTGATTGTCCTCTTAATCAAGGAGTGTGGAGACACTAGTATGCCATACAAGTGAGATGTATGGGTACATCGGCATTGAACATGACCAACTCCAGAGCATTCTGCTATCGAGAATATCTTTAATGGGATATAGATATAAGTATCCCTTAGACCTGAGATCACCTCAGTGACCTGCAAGCAACTCACTGTGCTTTGGTACCGAACTAACTAAATTTCTAATTTAGCAATGGAAGACCTCTAGACATAGTCAAGTACTTGCAAAGTTGGAGTGTGATCAAGATGAAATTGACCACTCCAAGAGTTGGAGAAGAATGTATCACTGTATTTCAATATAGCAAAACCTTGGCCAATGTAATCCATTAGATGGATTTAATATTTTGAAATACAACGTGGACAACATGATCAGAGTTGATAGTTGAACTTTGAGGTGTCCTATGAGCATTATGGTCAAGGAGATGAATTATATGGAAACTATATTCGCATGGGTTCTACGGATGGTGTTCTACACCTTTGGACCTATCAGACCGTCGGGTATCATTGCTAGATGGTCACTTCAATTGGTATAGAAATTTATTTTTATGCTACCAACTTAGATTTGGACCTACGAGGTCATACACATTAGAGTTCATATTTCGATCGGATGGTTGATCAGGAATTTAGAATCATTTTAGGGTTAAACAATCAATACGATTGGTATTTAACATAGTGCAAGTGTTGTAGGAGGATCGATTAGCAATTTGATTCCTAATTGGCTTAATTTGATTAAGTCAGTAGATTGAGATTAAGTCTAATTAAATATGGTTTAATTTGATTTGATTTGGGCTTGATTGGATCAAGTTCAATTGGCTTATTGGATAAGTCAAGTGCAAGGAAGAACTAGTCCTAGTCTAACTAGGACTTGGATCAATTCAATTTTCTAGTTTGATTAGAAAATTAAATTAGAATTAAATTAAATTTAATCTAATTTAATTAAGTTTTTAAATAGATTATGGTCTTATTTAATTGGATTGGTTTATTCTTATTTTTATTTGGTTAAAAGATCTTGTTTGACCAAGTCAAAATAGGAGTCCTAGTGTGACTAGGACTCTCTATTCCTTGCGCCACCTAATCCTCATGCCCCACCCTTTTCTCTTTATATTTTTACATGAATAATCTCCATGCCCAAGGTTTCTCATGCCTCCCTTCTCTCTTCCTTTTTCTCATATCAAAGTTTGTTGGAAGACCAAGTCAAAAGGAGAATTAGTTTTGATTAAGGATTGTATGAGACAGAATCCTTATCAACCAAAACTCTTCCCATAAGTGTGCGAACCCATCCTTTCTTATTTTCTTTGATTTTCATGGTAAAAGAAGACATTTTCTTGTGCACCCCCTTTGCTGGTCCATGGTAGAAGAAAAAGGTGGGGGTACCCAAGAGTTGGGCACCCCAACAACTTCCCTTATTTGGTCCTTCCAGGTTTAGATTTTTGACCTAACTTGGACTCTACATATCTCTTTATTTTTAAAAAAAAAATTTACTAAAATTTTTGTGAATTATATACATTTTAGAGGCCTCTTTGGTGTAGAAAAATTAGAGAAAAATTCTTCTGGATCATGGATATATTGAAAACACAAATTAGGGTGTCTAGAAAAAGAACAAAGAAGAAGAAGAGGGTCTTCTTCTAGGATTTTTGTTCCAGATCTCTTCCTCCCTTTTTTGTGAGCTTTTGAGAGGCATCTCAGCATCACAAATCTTTCTCTTTTCTTCTGATATTTTGGAGTATCCATGTTTGAAGAAGAAAGCATCGGATCAACCATCGAAGAGAGATCAGCACAGTACTAGCATACTGTTCTGATTTCCTAGATCAGGATCTCTGATCATGTTCGTGGGCTTGTGTGGATGACTCATAGAGGTCGAACATGTGTGCAGCTCGTGACTTCATCCTGAAGTCTGAATCAGTAAGTTAGAATGTCTAACTTGCTCAGATATTAGATCTGATCTATTAACTTCATACCTGCATTTGATGTAGTATAGATCTAGGTTGATTTGATCAATCTTTTCTTTCTTATTTGATTTTAATTTTTAATTTAATATCATACCTTGATCATGTAATAAATATGAGATTTAGATATTTATATATTTATTTAAATAAATATTTAATTTATTTAAGTCTTCTGCTACATGATCTTGAAAAGTTTCAAGATCTACCCGTGAAACCCTAGATCTAGTTTCTTCAATTGGTATCAAAGCCAGGTTCTTATTATATAATTTTTATGCATGTTTAGATTATTTCTTAGATTAGATCTAATTTATAATCTAATTATTAAATCTAAAATTAAAAAAAAAATTAGATCTTATGAACTGCCATAAGATTATCCTGCTATTAGGTTTACTCCTTACAGTGAAAAGATTATCCTAATTTATTATGATCTGACTCTAATCATAAATTTATTAGATTTAATCTAATTTTATTTATAATTTAATAAATTTAAAATAATTTTATATCTAAAAATAAAATATTTTAGATTGCACGAACTGCCATAAATTATCCTGCTGTAAGGATTATCCCTTACAATGAATAGGTTGTCCTAGTACGTGCTGATTTAAAATATTGATCATAAAATTTTAGATTAGATCTAAGAGATTTTATGATCTAATTAAAAATATTTTAATTTAATTTTAATCATCATAAATATATTAGATTTGATCTAGAGAGATTCATGATTGATTATTATTGAAACTATTTCAATTACATGAACTTATTTAGATTAGATCTAAAGTAGTTTTATGTTTATTTTACTTGTATGTTGATTATGAATCAAACATGCAACTTGATTGATAGAACCATGTTGTAAAAATATTTTATAAATATAAAAATTATTTTTGAAAAGCCAAACCCCAACCCTCAGCCCAAAATTTAATTGAAAATTAAGAAGTTGATTGATTAGGATCTAGAATTGTGAATTAAAGATCCTAAGATACAAATCATAACACATTGGGTTAAATGGGTTAGTGAAGATTAGGTCCATTAATTGGGTTAGACCTAGGGTTAGATTAAAGAATGGACTTAATTAAAGAATTGACTATATCTAATTAATTGTTGTCTTAGATTAGGTCAAGGATTCTCTAGATTAATTATAATAGTTGTAGTTAGTCAAGCCCATGTCTATAACAAGACCCAAGATGGACTTGATTCTTGGCTACGCGATCTAACATAAACTATTAGGTTGATCTAATTGAAACTAATTAAACCAGTTGATGTCTAAGGTAAATCAGACCGATGATTTTAATTGGCAGTCTGCTTACCTAGCCATTTTTGATGGTGTCTAAGATAAGCTTTGGCAGACCCTCCCACCGATCAAACTTATCTAGCCTTTTGGTGAGATTATGTTTTGATTGAATCATTGACTATTCAAGCTAACCTATGTCAGCTAGGTAAATTAGTGTAACTGATTTAGATGCTCCTAGACCAGCATGTTTGTGGTCTCCCTTAAGTTGACTTAGTGAAGCCAGTGGGATGATCCTGACAAGCTGGTTAATCTGATCTACTCACTTTTATAAATAAATTCTCTAAAATTATTAGATCCCTAAGATGAAATAGTTATATGATAACTGGATCATAGCCTCCCATTAAAGTAGATGATAATGGGTCCATCAGTTGGATAATCATTGAAGGCCCAAAGGTCTGGTGCTTATCAGTTGATAGAATTATCATTCATTATATGATCTCTTTGATACATCTTTCTAAATGATGGTCAGATGGGCCAACCAAAGTTGGGCCTGATCATTCATTCGTTAGATAGGCTAAGTATGGTCATATTAATGGTTGGACCTAACTAGATCCTTTTCTAAGAAGGCCAAAGCCAACTGATCAAGGGCTAGGGCAAAATTTAATTACTAGAAATTATTTGGAGAAATAATTGATTATGAACCTACCCTTAAATGTACATGAATTAGCTAACCAAAGTTGGGCTCGTGTGCAGTCTATGTGGATTCTAGTACCCACTAAGGAATTAGAGTAATTTTTCAAATTGGCGGTAGAGGCTACCAATTTGAATAAAATAGTGGGAGAAATCTTTTGATTAAAGTCCAAATCTTTAGATTTAATGAATCAATTACTAATTAGATTTTGATTTTTCTTTGTGCAGACATGGCCACTTTCCTATCACTTCGATCATTATTGGATAATGATAAGTTGGTGGGATCTAACTTCGATAGCTGGTACCGAAAGTTGAAGATTGTCATGGAGCATGAATGGATTCTATATATACTGACGGATCCTACATATGAGGAGCCAGCTGCCAATGCACGTGGAACAGTCAGATACACTTATTAGAAGTGGCTCAGTGATCGAAATATGGTGCATTGCATTATGCTGGCCACGATGAGCGATGAGTTCACTCGCAAATTTAAGACAGCTCAGCTAAATGAAATTCTCAAAGTATTGGAGGATTCTTTTGGCAGGTGTGATAAGTATCATAAATTCACCAATAAAAGTATTAGTTTATCAATTAATTTATATTAATTTTTAAGAATTAATGATCAATTTATATATAATTTTTGAGAAATTCATATTTTTATTAATTAAAAAAATTAATTAAAAAATAATAAAAATTAGAAAATAAAATTTTATAATCAATGGAAAGAGCTCTTTTTTTTTATCATAATGAAACAAGTTTGAAGCAAAACGGAGCTAAAACGAAGAAGATATGAATTTCTAAAGAAATAAAATAAATAAAATTTAAAAATAAAGAAAATGGCTCAGCCGGCTCCGCAAGCCAAGTCAAGCCATCAAAGCTGACTCAGCCATTGAAGCCATCAACTAGTCTATGATCCAGGCGTGGACCGTCAGCTCAGCAGAAACAGACGAATCACGATGCGACACGTGGCGGACCTAGACCCTTAAAGGGTCCACAGAAATTTATCGTAGCTCACAGGGCAATTTGATCTTTTCACTTGACAATAGAGGCACTGATTGGCTATGGTGTGTAGTGCAGCCGATCCATGTGGTCCATAAGAATAGTAATTATGCCATCAGACGATTGCGGTAGCTTGCGGTCAAGATCGAACGACTATGGTTATTTTCGGATTTGATTCAGCTTCAGACTTCATGCGGATTGCCATCCAATGGTAGCGCTCGATCCAGAGGATGATCCGATGATCTAGAACACTCCCAATGATGATCAGGACTCTCAATGCATAATTTATGGCCAAATTTTCTTCATCAATGTGCGATCGGACGGTCAGAATTTAATCAGACCTGATCGGGGCCGATATGCATCCGATTTTGATGATTTTTGGATCGTTGGATTTCTATTGAATGGCTAGATTTCATCAGACTTACCAAATTCATATTAGAGCTATTTTGATCCAAATTTTACTTAAATTTCTTTATATTTTGATGATTATAAAGGCTATTAGTCCCACATTGCCTCTAGAAAAAAATATCCAACCCTCCTAGCTCTATAAAAAGGACCCTAAGCCTCTAGAAATGGACAGATCAAGTGGAAGGGAAGCCAAGGTACAGGGTAGAAGCCAAGCTCTAGGTTAAAGGTTGTTTCAAAGCTACAGTGCTGAGAAGAAGGGCCAGTCTTCTACGCCATCTCCACGCCTATGCTGATTTGCGATCTCCTTCTAGTTTTCTCTCTCTTTTTCTTTAATTTCTTGTATTAAAATTTTAAATTTTCTTTAATTTTTTGTATTTAAATTCTACATTTGAGTTTTAAATTTAATAAAGAAAATTTTATTATTCTTTTCAATTCTAGCTCTTTAAATTAATTATTCTTCATTGCTTTTTAATTTTATTGCAAGTAGTTGCTAAGATCTAAATAGTAGATCTTAGTAACAAATTTATTTTTGCATAATTTAAATTCTATTTTTATTTATAAATCTATTTTTTGACTTTAATTTTTAAAAACCCTTCTTTTTTTTCTTTTAAAAAAATAATAAAAAAATCAAAAATTTTAGAAATAAATCATTGCCTCTCCATGGATTCAACCCGACTCACTACTCTTTTCATAATTTTTAATTAATTTAAAAAGTAAAGAGTCAGATTTAAACTGATAGACACGATGTTTTAACGATAACATTGCATTCCTATCAACACCCGATGACGTTGAGAGGCATAAGACTAGTTGCGCCATCTTCAATGCTAGAATGTAGGATGGAGCCTCCGTCACTGATCATGTACTATGCATGATAGAGCGATAGAGTTCTTGAGCAAACTCAACTTTTTCTTGTATGAACAACATGAAAAAGATGCAATACTGAACTCGCTGCCAAAGTCCTATCTCCCTTTCCTTACTCATTATAGATTGACAAAGCTTGAAGTAAACTACCATGGCTTACTGGAGTTACATCAAAACTTTGAGAAGGGTCACCAGCTCCATAAAGAGTCAGTGAACTTAGTGAAAGGTTCATTTTCTAGTTCTCGACCCTTTAGAAAAAGAAAGAAGAACAAGAAGAAGAAAACAAAGAAGGTGCAAGTTCAAGCTGGGACATTAGTGCAGGATCGGGCCAGGAAAATCAAGCCCAATAAGAGTCAAGCTGAATGCTTCTTTTATAAGAAGTAGGAATATTGGAAGAGGAACTATCTTCAGTACATTGCCTCCCTGGATCTGACTAGGCAGAGAAAGAAGCAAGCTATTGTTGGGCAAGATATTTATATGATAACTTCCTGCAATTTTTTTATTTATGATATTACTGACTGGATATTGGATACCGATAGCTCTTACCATATTTATAATTCATTGCTGGGGTTGCAGGTTAGTAGACGATTTGAGCAAGATGAGAGATTCCTGAACATTGGAGATGGAAGATCAGTTTTAGTTCTAGCTTTAGGAATTTTGAAGCTTGTATTTGAATCTCATACCGTTGTTCTTAGTGATTGTCATTTCTATTCTAGTTTTTTTTTAAATATCATTTCTGTAGGCCTTTTGACCATGAACAATTATGAAATTTCAATAAAGAAATGAGTTTATAATGTCATTGTGAATGGTGTTACTGCTTTCTATAAATAATTGAATAATAGTGTATATATGTTATCACAATCTATTAATGTAGTCTATTCTATCGACAAGCATCCTAGATTAGATAGTATATCAGATATCTACTTATGGCACTGTAGGCTAGGTCATATAAATAAGAACAGGATAAATAGGTTGACTCAAGAGGAAATCCTCGAAGTCAGTGATTGTGAATTACTTTTAACTTGTGAGTCCTGTCTTCTTGATAAAATGACCAAGTAACCTTTTACTAAAAAAGGTGAGAGAACCAATGAGCTCTTAGGTCTAGTACATACTAATATATGTGGACCAATGAGCATAAGTGCTAGAGATGGATATGTCTACTTCATCACTTTCATAGATGATCTATCTAGATATAGATATGTCTATCTGATGAAACATAAGTCAGATTCTTTTAAAATATTCAAACGATTCCGAAGTGAAGTAGAAAAATAAACTCAAAAGAGTATTAAAACTCTTCGATCTGACCGAGGAGGAGAATATCTTTTTGATGAATTTTTTATATATCTAGGAGAGAGTGAAATTCTCTTCCAATGGACTCTTTCTAGAACACCATAGCATAATGGTATATTTGAAAGAAGGAATCAGACTCTATTAGACATGGTCCGATCCATGATGGGTTTTGCTAGCTTGCTGATATCCCTCTGAGGATATGCACTCGAATCGGCTTGCTATTTTTTAAACAGGGTTCCAAGTAAATCTATGGTTAAAACTCCATATGAGATATGGATAGGGTGTAAGCCAGCACTTTCATACCTTAGGATTTGGGGATGCCCGGCTTATGTCCAATGGTTAATTATAGATAAACTTATACCTAGTTCTGATAAGTGTACATTTATATGGTACCCAAAAGAGACCAAAGAATACTATTTCTATCACACTGATGAAAAAAAGATGTTCGTCAGCCTTAGGGTAACCTTTTTGGAAAAGAAGTTTTTTGGTGAAGAAATTGTTGTCTCTAAGATTGAACTTGATGAAGTTCAATAGATAGAAGGTCCGACACAAAATGTTGAACCTAAATTGAATTTGATCGGATCAGATCAGAAGCCTAGTGAATCTTCACCATTAAGGCAATCCGATAGAGTACCATGCCATCCAAACAGATACTTGGATTCTTGATCCAGGATGGTGATCCCATCAAACTCGATGAGAACAATGAGGATCCAATCACTTATACGGATGTGATGCAGAGATTCGACTTTGAGAAATGGCTAGAAGCTATGAGATCCAAAATAGATTTCATGAAGGTCAATGATGTATGGACATTAGTTGACCCACTTGAAGGGGTTAAACCCATTGGATGTAAATAGATATTCAAAAGAAAAAGAGGTGCAGACAGAAAGGTGGAGACCTATAAAGCCCATCTGGTTGCCAATGGGTATCGTCAATGTTATTGTATTGACTATGATGAGACATTCTCCTTAGTGATAATGCTCAAATCCATTCAAATAATGCTTACAATAGTTGCCCACCTGGATTATGAGATCTAGGAGATGGATGTGAAGACGGCTTTCCTAAATAGAGAGCTAATCGAAGAGGTGTATATGATACAACTTGAGAGATTCACATCCATAGATGAGTCCAAGGTGTGCAGATTTCAGAGATCCATTTATGGATTAAAGCAAACATCTCGGAGTTGGAATATGCATTTTGATAAAGTGATCAAAATATATGGCTTCATTAAGAATGGAGAAGAACCCTGCATTTACAAATGGATAAATGGTCTAGCAGTGGTATTCCTTATTTTGTATGTGGATGATATTCTCTTAATCGAGAATGACATCCCCATACTATAAGGAATAAAAGTCTAATTATCATCACAGTTCTTTATGAAGGACTTGAGTGAAGCATCCTACATCCTAGGGATGAAGATCTATAGGGATAGATCTAAAAGGATGCTTGTTATATCCTAGTCAACTACATAAAAACTATGCTGAAGAGGTTCAGCATGGAGAATTCCAAAAAGGGCTATCTTCTGATAGGCCAAAAAATTTCTCTCTCTAAGAAGGATTATTCGACAACCCCTAAAGAGAGAGAGCATATGAGTAGAATTTCATATACTTCAACATTAGGGTCTATTATGTATGAAATGACATGTACGAGACCAAACGTGGCATACTCACTAGGAGTGGTGAGTAGATACCAGTCTGATCTTGGAGAAAATCATTAAAAAGTAGTTAAAACCATCCTTAAGTATTTGAGAAATATTAAGGACTAATGGTTGGTTTATGGTGAGTCAGATCTGAAGCTTGTGGGATTTACAGACTCCAACTTTTAATCTGACCATGATGATAGTAAAAGTGTATTAGGATATATCTTTACTCTAAATGGTGGTGCCATCTGCTAGAAAAATTTTAAGCAGCATACAGTGGCTGACTTTGTTTGCGAAGCAGAGTACATGGCAGCATTAGATGCAGCAAAGAAAGCTGTGTGGCTGAGGAAGTTCATCATTGAGCTCAGAGTAGCATGCTCCATTGATGGTCTAGTCCTACTCTACTACGACAGCACTGGCGCCATAGCTCAAGCAAAGAAACTGAAGGCACACCAGCGGATAAAGCACATTCTATGCCGCTTCCATTTGGTCCATGAGATCATGGATCATGGTGACATCGATCTTCAAAAGATCAACGAAAAGAAGAACCGAGCCGACCCCTTCACTAAAGCCCTGGCAATCAAGAAGTTCGACAACCATAAGTTAAAGATGGGTATTAGATATTGTGCTGAGTGGCTTTAGGATAAGTAAGAGTTATTGAAAATTATGTTCCAAGGCCAATCATCAGCCTGTTGACGGTTGAGGTATTGTAATTGATTCATTAATTAATAAAAATATTTTAGCATCTTTTTTCATCATAAATTTACATCTTCTAATAAACTCCATTATTGTGACAAAGTCCTTGGGACTATTTAGTTTCGATAAAGAAAGAATTTATCGATTAGTCCTTAAATTTGTTCATGACCAAGTGATAGGCTGTTAATTAGGATGACAGCGTCTATCGAGCATAGGTCGCTATATGCCATATAGGTTGGTTGTCCTCTTAACCAAGGAGTGTGGAGACATTGGTATGACATACAGGTGAGATGTATGGGTACATCGTCATTGAACGTGACCAACTCTAGAGCATTTTATTATCGAGAATATCTTTGATGGGATATATGTATAAGTTTTTCTTAGACTAGAGATCACCTCAGCGACTTACAAGCAACTCACTATGCTTTGATACCGAACTAACTGAATTTCTAATTTAGTAATGAAAGGCTTCTAGGCACAGTCAAGTACTTGCGAAGTTGGAGTGTGGTCAAGATGGAATTGACCACTTCAAGAGTTGGAGAAGAATGTATCATTGTATTTTAATATAGCAAAATCTTGGCCAGGATAATCCATCAGATGGATTTGATATTTTGAAATACAATGTGGACAACCTGATCAGAGTTGATAGTTGAACTCTGAGGTATCCTACGAGCATTATGGTCAAGGGGATGAATTATGTGGAAACTATATTCGCATGGGTTCTAAGGATGGTGTTCTACACCTTTCGACCTATCTTGCCATTGGATATCATTGCTAGATTATCACTTTTATTGGTATAAAAATTTATTCCTATGCTATCGGCTTAGGTTTGGACCTATGAGGTCATACACATTAGAGTTCACATTCCAATCGAATGGTTGATCAGCAATTTAGAATCATTTTAAGGTTAAACAATCAATACGATTAGTGTTTAACCTAGTGCAAGTGTTGCAGGAGGATCGATTAGCAATTTGATTGCTAATTAGCTTAATTTGATTAAGCCAGTAGGTTGAGATTAAGTATAATTAAATATGGTTTAATTAGATTTGATTTGGGCTTGATTGGATCAAGTTCAATTGGCTTATTGGATAAGTCAATTGCAAGGAAGAACTAGTCTTAGTCTAACTAGGACTCGGGTCAATCCAATTTTTTAATTTAATTAGAAAATTAAATTAAAATTAAATCTAATTTAATCTAATTTAATTAAGTCTTTAAATGGGTTAGGGTCTTATTTAATTAGGTTGGTTTACTCTTATTTTTATTTGGTTAAAAGACGTTGTTTGACCAAGTCAAAATAGGAGTCCTAGTGTGACTAGGACTTTTTATTCCTTGCGCCACCTAATCCTCACGCTCCACCCTTTTCTCTTTATGTTTTTATGTGAATAATCTCCATGCCCAAGGTTTATCATTTCTCCCTTCTCTCTTTCTTTTTCTCATATGAAAGTTTGTTGGAAGACCAAGTCAAAAGGAGAATTAGTTTTGCTTAAGGATTCTATGAGATAGAATCCCTGTCAACCAAATCTCTTCCCATAACTGTGCCGACCCATCCTTCTTTATTTTCTTTGATTTTCATGGTAAAAGAGGATATTTTTTTGTGTGCCCCCCTTGCTGGTCCATGGCAGAAAAAAAAGATGGGGGTGCCCAAGAGTTGGGCGCCCCAACAACTTCCCTTATTTGGTCCTTCCTAGTATAGGTTTTTGACCTAACTTGGACTCTACATATCTCTTTATTTAAAAAAAAAATTTGCTGAAATTTTTATGCATTGCATACATTTAAGAGTCCTCTTTGGTGTAGAAAAATCAGAGAAAAATTTATCTAGGTCATAGAGATATTGAAAACACAAATCAGTGTGTCTTAAAAGAAAACAAAGACGAAGAAGAGGATCTTCTTCTAGGGTTTTTGTTCCAGAACTCTTCCTCCCTTTTTTGTGAGCTTTTGAGAGGTGTCACAGTATCACAAATCTTTCTCTTTTCTTTTGGTATTTTGGAGTGTCCATATTTCAAAGAAGAAAGCATCGGATCAACCGTCGAAGAGAGATCGGCATAGTGTTAGCATACTGTGCTGATTTCCTACATCGGGATCTCTGATCATATTCGTGGGCTCATGTGGATGACTCCTAGAGGCCGAACGTGTGTTTGGCTCATGACTTCATCCTCAAGATTGGATCAGTAAGTTAGAATGTCTAACATGCTCAGGTAATAGATCTGATCTACTAGCTTCATACCTGTATTTGATGTAGTGTAGATCTAGGTTGATTTGATCAACCTTTTCTTTCTTGTTTGATTTTAATTTTTGATTTACTGTCATGCCTTGATTATGTAATTAATATGAGATTTAGGTGTTTACATATTTATTTAAATAAATATTTGATTTATTTAAGTCTTTCATTGCATGATCTTAAAAAAATTCTAAGATCTACCCATAAAATTCTTGATCTAGTTCCTTCACTTGAGGGGGGCTTGGTAGGTGCTCAAGAGACCCGAGTCACAAGGTGAAGTAAAGAACCAAAGTCAGGAAAAGAATCAATCAAGACAAGGGATTGACATACAAGTGGACTGGCTCAAATAAGCAGTCGAGCCGACTCGAGTTGAGATCGAGCCAACTTTGGGTGCAGTCGAGCCGGCTGTATCTGATAAATATAAGTCAGGGTTCGGATAAGATGCAGTCGAGCTAGCTTGGCTACTGATAGAGCCAACTCGATGGTGGCAAATAGAATTGGATGGGGTTTTATGTTTGAGTCTTAAGGCCTGATCCAATAAGATCTTAAGGTGGCTAACACATGTATGGATCGGGTTAAGATCTAGGGGATGAGAGCATGGGCGACATGGGTGTACATGGGCTCGGTGGGTGCTTTCATATATTTAGTTAGCTAGGAGAGTTTTTGGTCAGGCCTAATACTATGTATAAATACATAGGATGTATTAGGATTTCAGAACGTGGATTAAAATATAGATCTTTTCTTCCTCAATTTCTCTTTTCTCTTCTCTCTAGGGTTGCCACCCCAAGGGGGCGCCTTCCTCAAGTCTAAGAAGGGAGGCATTCCTTCATAGATCTAAATTGGTGGATCGATGATTTGCTGCCTTTAGAGAATGTCAAAGATCTTCTCAGGTCCATGCTAAAGATCAATAATTTCCACAACATAGTATCAAAGTGGTACCATCATTCTCAATATTTGGTATCAGAGTTAGGTGATGCGCCAACATTTAGTATCAGAGCTAGGAGATACCATGGTGATGTGCTAGCACTCTAACCTTCTCGACCAAACTTTCATCGAATACCTTAAGTGGCCGAGTATCGACAAAATCGATGAAGTGCTGCAAATAAATAAGAGGTTACTTACTCATAAGTCAAGGCATATATTTCTCTAAGAAGATGTCTCCTAAGACATTAGAAGAAAACGAGAGAATAAATTCTATCCCTCATGTTTCGGTAGTAGGGTCTATTATGATGCTATGCTATATACTAGACTTGATGTGGCTTATGCATTAGGTATAGTTAGTAGGTATTAGACTGATCCAGGAGAGGATTTTTAGAAAGCTATAAAAAACATTCTTAAGTATCTAAGAAGAACTAAAGATGTTTTTCTAATATATGGAGGGTCAAAGTTGAAAATAGAAGGTTATACTGATTTTAGTTTTCACTCAAACCTAGATGATAGCAAATCAATATCAAGATATGTAATCATCTTAAATGATGGAGTAGTAAGTTAGAAAAGTTTAAAACAACAGACTATAGCTGACTCAACCACAGAGATAGAATACATTGCTGCTAGTGAAGCTACCAAGGAAGCTGTATGGATGAAGAAATTCATCACTGATTTGGATGTGGTTTCTCAAATAGAATAACCATTATTACTTTATTATGACAGTACTGGTGCAGTGATCCAAGCTAAGGAATGAAGGTCTCACTATAGATCAAAGCACATCCTTAGATATTTCTACCTCATTCAAGAGATTATCGTGAGACAAGATGTTGTATTAGAATGAGTTGATACTAAGAACAATATAATAGATCCATTCACTGAGGCCTTACCACAGTAACTATTTGATCACCAATTCAATTGTATGGGCTTGAGATGTAAAGGCAATCATTGAAAAATGTGTCCCAAAGCCAATCATCAGCTTATTGATAGTTGAGCTATATTGTAATTATAATTAATTTATTAATTAATAAAATATATTTTTGATATTTTTCATCATAAGTTTTTATTTTCTAACGAACTTTATTGTTATGATGAAGTCCTTAGGACTATTTAGATTCGATAAAGAAAGAATTTATCGATTAGTTCTTAAAACTGTTCACGATCAAATGATAGGCTGTTAATAAGGACGACAACATCTATCGAGCATAGATCGCTGTATGCCATATAGGTTGGTTGTTCTCATAACTAAGAAGTATGGAGACACTGGTATGGCATATAGGTAAGATGTAGGGGTACATCATTATTGAATGTGACCAACTTCAGAGCATTCTACTGTCAAGAATATCTCTGATGGGATATAGGTATAAGTATCTCTTAGACCTGAGATCACCTCAGTGGCTTGCAAGCAACTCACTATGCTTTGGTACTGGACTAACTAAATTTCTAATTCAGTAATAGAAGGCTTCTAGGAATAGTCAAGTACTTATAAGTCAGTGTGTGATCAAGATGGGATTGATCACTTCAAGAGTTGGAGAAGAATGCATCAATATATTTCAATATAGCAAAACCTTGGCCAGGGTAATCCATGAGATGAATTTGATATTTTGAAATATAATGTAGACAGCATGATCAAAGTTGATAGTTGAACTCTGAGGTATCCTATGAGTATTTTGGTCAAGATGATGAATTATATGAAAACTATATCCACATGGGTTCTAAGGATGTTGTTCTACACATTCGACCTATTCGACCATTAGGTATCATTGCTAGAAGGTCACTTCGACTGGTATAAAAATTTATTTCTATGCTATCAACTTAGGTTTAGACCTATGGGGTCACACACAGTAGAGTTCACGATCCGATCGGATGGTTGATCAATGATTAAGAATCATTCTAAGGTTAAATGATTTATACGATTGATGTTTAACCTAGTACAAATATTACAGGAGGATCGATTAGCAATTCGATTACTAATTAACTTAATTTGATTAAGTTAGAGGATTGAGATTAAATTTAATTAAATATAATTTAATTAGATTTGGTTTAGGCTTGATTAGATCAAGTTTAATTGGTTTATTGGATAAGCCAAGTACAAGGAAGAACTAGTCCTAGTTCAATTAGGACTTGGTTCAACCCAATTTTCTAATTTGATTAAAAAATTAAATTAAAATTAAATTTTATTTAATTTAGTTTAATTAAATTCTTAATTAGGTTAGGACCTAATTTAATTAGGTTGAGTTCTGGTTTGATTTGGTTTGAGAAACCATGTTTGACCAAGTCAAATATAGAATCCTAGTAAGACTAGGATCCATCTTGCTTGCGCCTCCTATATCCCATGCCCCCATGCCCTTTCTCTCTTATTTTTGGCAAAAATTCTCCTCTCTTCTTGATCATCATGCATGCCCACCCCTCTCCTCTCTTTTCTATATGGCATTAAGTTGTGGACTAGGCCAATAGATGGGAAGTTGAAGTTTGTTGGACTTTATATGATAGAATCCCAACAAACTTGGTCTCTTCCCATGTGTGCTGCCCCATCCTAATTTCTCATCTAATTTCAATGGTTAAAAGGAGAAATTTTTGTGCACCTACCCTGATGGTCCATGCCTAAAGCAAAGGAGGGGATGCCCAAGTGTTGGGCGCCCCAACAACTTGTCATATGTGTTCTTACCTTGTGTAGGAATTTGACCCAATGAAGACTCTTCCATATCTCTTTATAAGGAGATCTTTTTGGGATGAATTTTACACTAATTCTAGATCATTGAGAGGACTCTTGGGCATGTGAAAATCTAAGAGAGAGACCCTTAGGGCATGGGGATTTCATAGACACCAATCTAGGTGTCTAGGTGAGAGAAAAGAGAAGAAGAAGAGGATCTTCTTCTAGTGTTATTTTGCTTTTCCTTTTTTCTCTTCTTTTAGAGATTTTTGAGTGTTGTTTCATATCGAAAGTCTCTTCTTTTTCTTTTGATTTTTTTTGGAGTATTCAATTTTTTAAGAAGAAAGCACTAGATTGACTGTCAAAGAAAGATCAGCACAGTACTAGCATACTATGCTGATTTTTTGCATCGAACTGATCGAGGTTCGTGGGCTCGTGTGGACATCTCTTAGAGGTCAAACATATGTACAGCTTGGAGCTTCATCTTTCAGTCTAGATCAGCAAGTTAGAACATCTAATTTATATAGGTAATATGGATCTGATCTATTATTACATACCTACATTAGATGTAGTGTAGATGCATGTTGATATGATCAACATGTTTTTTTTTCTAATATTTTTGATTTCTAATTTAATATCATGTTATGATCATGTAATAAAATCTTAGATTTAGAGATTTTCTAGTTTTTATGAATAAATTTTGATTTATTTTAGTCTTCCACTATCTGATCTTGAAAAAATTTTAAGATCTAGTCCTAAAATCCTAGATCTAGTTCCTTCAATTGGTATCAGAGCCTAGGTTGATTATTACATAATTATATATGCATGTTTATTTTATAAATTAGATTTAATTTATAATTTAATTATTAAATCTAAAATTAAAAATTATGATCATATGAACTAATTATAAGGTTGTCTTGCTATAAGATTTATCCCTTACAGTGGAAAGGTTGTCCTAGTTCATGTAGATCTATTTCTTATCATAACTTTGTTAAATATGATCTAACCTTATTCATGATTAGATTTAAAAAGGTTTTAGATCTGAAAATAATAATTTTAGATTGCATAGACTGATTATAAGGTTGTCCTGCTATAAGGTTTATCCCTTATAGTGGAGAAGTTGTCCTAGTACGTGCTGATCTAAAATATTAATCATAAAATATTAGATTAGATCTAAAAAAATTTATGATCTGATTAAAAATATTTTAATCTAATTTTAATCATCATAAATATATTAGATTTGATATAAGATAATTTATAATTGATTAGGGTTAAAATTATTTCAGTTACATGAACCTGTTTAGATTAGATCTAAAGTAGTTTCATGCTTATCTTACTTGCATATTGATTATGAATCAAATATGCAACTTGGTTGGTAGAACTATATTATAAAAATATTTTATAAATATAAAAATTATTTTTAAAAAATTGAACTCCAACTCTCAGCCCAAAACTTAATTAAGAATTAAAAAGTTGTTTGATTAGGACCTAGGATTATGAATTAAAGATCCTATGACACAAATCATAACACATTAGGTTAAATGGGTTAGTGGAGATTTGGTCCATTAATTGAATTAGACGTAGGGTTAGATTAAAGAATGGACTTAATTAGAGAATTGACTAAATCTAATCAATTATTATCTAAGATTAGATTAAGAATTCTCTAGATCAATTATAATAGTTGTAGTTGGTCAAGTCCATATCTTTAACGAGATCCAAAATGGACTTGATTCTTGGCTATGTGGTCTAGCATAAACTATTAGATTGATCTAATCAAGACTAATTAAATCAGTTGATGTCTAAGATAAATCAGATCGGTGGTCTTTAATTGGCAGCTCGCTTACCTAGCCATTTTTGATGGTATCTAAGGCAAGCTTTGGCAAATCCTCCCACTGATTGAACTTGGCCTCTTGGTGAAATTATGTTTTGATTGGATCACTTGACTATTCGAGCTGACTCATGTCAGCTAGGTAAATTAGTGTGACTGAGTTAGGTGCTCCTAGACTAGTGATCGCTGTCGTGGGCGATCAAAAATAAAACCTAACTCAAACTATATAGATAGGATGAATCAGGGTTAAATCCATAGAGATCATGTTAATTATATTTAAATAATAAATTAAAAATAATTAAAATTAATTAAGAGTTGATTAATTAAAAAGGCTACTTAAACTAATTAAGAAAGTAAATTAAATAGCAAATTAATTAAGATGGAGTTGTAGGTATGGAGATGGATTCTCAGGATTTTAATTGATCACTTATCTAACAGCTGGTATTTTTTTAAATATGCTTTAATTGATATTTAACTAATAAAGATATAATCTATCTTAGAGAGCACAGCCTGTATCCTTAGATTACAGTCCATCCTTTAAAGTTATAGGCTAGTCTAAACTGATTTAGATATAATATCAAGAATTAATTTGAATATAATCTATCCCAAGAGCATGAACCATACCCATAGATCACGATTCATCCCAAGGGTAATAAATTTACTATTCTAGATTAATTATAAGAAAATAAAGATATAAAAATATTAGAACTAAAAATAGTCTTTATTATAAATTAAAAAGAAAATAAAAAAGATGAGAAATAGAAAACACCATCAAAATAAGATCATAATGATCTCTTGAGAAAGAGATGATCAGTCAGACATCGAAAAGCTTCTCACTGAAATCTTCATCCTTGAAGTCTTGTAGAAGAATCTAGGCAGCAATAGGTGATAGAAATTCAGAATAGAAGAGAAGTTTTGATGGAGATGCAGGCTTTTATGGTCTATTGAAGAAAGAAAAAAGAAAGAAGGAAGGAAGAAGGCCTTGAGAGAGAGAATTAGAGAAAGAGAGCTTGCTGGTTGTTTAGGTGAGGAAAGAGAGGCTTTGAAGAGATTTTGAGGGGTTTGGAAGAGCTTAGAGGACTTATTCCCCTAAGGGGGAGGGTTGGTTCTCGTTGGTTGGGCTTTGGGGGATTTTTATAGACAGAAAAGAGGAGAAATTGAGTTTGAGTATGAGAAAAATAAGGGAAAACGAGTTTAAATTGGATTCTACTGCCTATGGTGAATTTCAGCCGTCAGATCAGGTTCTAATAGCTCAGATTTGGTCAAAATCGATCTTCTGTAGCTTAAATAGTATCCCAATTAAATTTCAATCATTCAATCAATCAATTGGATGAATTTGGACCATTGAATTATGCTAAATCTTTCTTAATCAAGTCAGAATCCCTTTCCACCATTGGATCTTCACTAGCTCGCTTCCTAGCCATCTGATCACGTAATATCAGCTAGATACTATTGGAATCAAAGCAGGATTTGATGCTGGCCGTTGGATCTTCATTGGAATGAATGCCTACCATCGAATTGCATAATTATTATTCCTATATACTGCTTAGACCGACTGCACCAAATGCCGTAACCAATCACGCTATGCTCTACTTGAGAAAATTACTATTCTGCCCCTATGAGCCGTGATGGATTTTTCTTGAACCCTTAAGGGTCCAGGTCTACCACGTGGTGCACTTTGGTTCACCGTGCCTACTGAGCTAGCCATTCTACAACAAAAACCATAGACCGGCCGATCGGTCTACCGTGCATTGGACTATTTTTGTTTCTTTTATTTAAAACTTATAGGCTTCATAACTTTTTCATTTTAGCTCTGATTTGAGTGAAATTTATTCCGTTATGACCCATAAATTAAGCTCTTTTCATCCATAGTCTTTTTTCTACAAAAGATAAAATAAAATATTAATTTTTAATAAATAAGAATAAACTAATTAATAAATTAATACTTTTATACATATATTTTATATGTTTATCACATCCCCCAACTTGAACTTTGCTCATCCTCAAGTAAAGTAGATAGATTAGTAATATATACCGACTTAGTCTTGAATTAAAAGTTTATTTTAGACACTCCTAAAGGCAGCTGATACCTGGCCAGATCATTAAAGAGGTACATCATTAGATTATCAATTCGATCCAATTAATGGTTGAGTCTTAGCCATCAAATTTTTTAGAGCTCTTTTTTCACCAACTTTCTACTTTACTCTCTAAATTTTCTAACTTGATGTAAGCTGGGTTTATCATCTTTCTTACAATTTAGTCCCCTTATTATCTACTTTTTTTTTAGATTCTTGCATCCCCACCTTTTGACGTGAACCATAATACTTATTTAGGTGAAGAGGACCGGTTACTCAGTGAGATAATGCTAAACCTCTTTTTAATTCATACTACCCATCCTTTTTACATGAACCATAATACTTACTTAGGCAAAGAGGCCCGGTTACTTAGTGAGAATTTAGTGTTTGTTGTTGTTTTTTTATAAACAAATTTTAAGGGATACTTTTGTATAGTTTGACCTCTCCACCCAACTCTCATGAAGTAGATTCTTTATTGAGATCAGTAAAAAGAGGGTTCTAGAATCACTCTTTAAAATTTGGTTTGGTCTAAATCCTTTCATTTATTAGATTTTTTTAATAATTTACTTATCAATATCTCTAAAATTATCTAGACCATTAATCACTCATTGATTTGGATATCTAATTAACTTTTAATTAAAATAAATTTTGGGTATATAAAGCTAATTATTTTAAATCATACTTGAGGACTCATAAGTTTAAAGTTAGTTATCCTCCCTCCAACTTAATTTTCATTATCCTCAATGGAAGAAGAGAAAAAAAATAAAAATATTTATCAAGAAGGGGTACCACCTGGTTTGTTATTTGCAGATCCTTAGTATATTCTATCAAGTTTATATAGGATGTTTGATGTGCTCCCTCCAACTTAAGCCGATCGTCTTTATTGATTTTCTACAAAAACATAAAAACTAGAAAACTCAAAATCTGAAAAATAAAATGATGGGTTGCCTCTCAATAAGCACTAAGTTTAAGGTCTTCAGCCAGACCAGACGACTCTGCCTATCCAGTGTCAAAAATTGGGTTGATAAATTTCAATAATTTTGGATTGTCAATCTTAGGAAGATGGCTTGCAATCCTATTATTTATGAATTTCAATAATTTTTTGTCAATATTTAGAAAGTAACTCACAGCCCCATTCTTAGTCAGTTTTATTTTTTTGATTTTAAGAAAATAATTTATGAATCCATTCATAGACTCTTATTTATTGAGAATTTCTTCTATTTATTTTTCTTGTATGCTCATGAATTTAGGTGTTAAGGTAAAGGTTGAGTCCGATATAATGGGTACCGGAAGAGTGTTAATTAGTTTTAAGCATGTGTACTTTGGTGTGACCAAGGGAAGATTTAGTTCTGGAGGAGGTGGAGATTCTAGAAGAGAAGCTATTGAAGTCGGTATTATTTTATATTTCTCAACCCCTAAGATATTGGTGATAAAATTAGGCGGCTCTAATAATGTATTTTTATTTTTAGTATATCCATCTATATTAAAATTATCTACTCTAA
Organism: Cocos nucifera; assembly: GCA_006176705.1. NCBI lineage: Eukaryota > Viridiplantae > Streptophyta > Magnoliopsida > Arecales > Arecaceae > Cocos > Cocos nucifera. The sequence continues at coordinate 7,661 of QRFJ01007276.1, read as the reverse complement.
AAAGATTCAAACATATATGCACTGGATCTTGAGAAATAATTTTAGGGGTAGCTTCCTTAATTACATCTTTAGGTTCATCCACCTCAAAATAGTTTTCAATTTGTATATTGGGCTATTCTATAAGGATTTCATGCACATTGGAGCTCTTAGTTATATATTGCTTTATAGGCCAATCAGATAATTCTTCCTCCTTCCAACCATTGAATGCAGCAGTAAGCTGACCAAGTTGGATTTCTATCTTGGCTATAGATTGAGTATGAGTTTCTAATATGTGTAAAATATTCTCTTTAAATATTGAACTATAGGCACTTGAAGAGGGTTGCTGAACATTTTGATATTAGTATGCCATATAAGTTTCCTCTAGATAACTAGGTTCATAAATAGTTGCTGGTTGTAATGTCTCATAAAAATTTGAATAGTTTTTCCAACCTTGACTGTAGGTGTTGGACTAAGGGTTATAATAATTGGTCTGAGTTGGGGTTGGGTAAGTTTGCTCATGTATAAATTTCCAAGATCGATATGTTGTTGGACATTCACTGACCAAATGGTTGGGACTCGAACATATATCACACACATGCAAGGGTAAGGAAGGAGAGTGTCTCATATTCAATAGATAGTTAAGTTTCTAGGACAACTCATTTACCTTATTATGGATATTTGTAGAGTTTTCAGCCTCATAGATTCCATCACTATTAGTTCATATATGGGTGTATAGGGGTCATAGGTATAAGAAGAAGGGCTAAAGTATTCCTCCAATTGGCGAAAGGATGCAGTCATAATTCTAGGTTTATTAGCTCTAAGGGTTCATTTGATTTTAGGATTTAGGGTTTAAATTTTAGGTTGTAATGAATAATGCCCAAGTAAATACCCCATAATTATGTCTTAGAGCAAATATAGTTTTAAGTTTTTATAGATATATATATATATATTTCTTTTTTAATAAGATAAAAAGAGATGAAAAAAATTCTAAAGATGAGAGCCTGGAGAGTCCTAAATCTAAGAAATAGATGCAAAGAGGTTAATTAGGTTTGATGTTTGTGGGTTAGCAATCGAGTTATGCAATCAATCCTAGCTAAGGGTTATCCTAGATCTAGATAGCTTCTAACTGCCAAGGTCTCCTTCAAGCCCTCTAAGTAAAAAATTAGCTAATCAACTAGCTAGATAACTGTAAGATCGGTGGGAGTCCCCCCGTTGCTTGCCTTAGACACCAATTATGCTTGGCCAGATAAGCTAATTGAATAAATTAAGTAACCACATTTCTTCGAGCCCAGTCATCCCTGAACCACTTACTTTAAACACTAGTCAAACTAACTAATCTTAATCCGGTCCAACTTTTAGGATTTCTTATCCTAATAAGCTCAAGTATCCTTAGGGGCCAACGTCTAAATGATTTTAAAAGTTAAAGGCTAGGGTTAATGCAATATGAAGGTTGGTTGTTCGTGGGCTAAGGAAGGATGATCAAATCTTCATCTTATCTTGTTTAATTGGATTTAGTGCTCTTAAAGTATCTTATGAAGATGAGATGTAAAAAGTCAAGATGTCCAAGTAGAGTATAACAATCAAATTTAAATTAGTTAATTTCACTTGTTGGGTTTTGTGATTAAGTCTCTAAACCCTAAACAGCATATGTGGTATTAATGAAAAAAAAATTTCTTATATATATATATTTTAATTTTAATTTTTTTAGAATTTTTAAATTTATTTATATATATTTTTTTTTATTTTTTTCTTAATTTTATTTATTTATTTAAAGCAACTAAATCACGATCCTCGATAATGGTGCCAAAATTTGATTGCTGTCATGGGCAGTCAAAAATAAAATCTAACTCAAACTATATAGATAGGATGAATCAGGATTGAATCCATAGAGATCATGTTAATTTTATTTAAATAATAAATTAAAAATAATTAAAATTAATTAAGAGTTGATTAACTAAAATGGCTAATTAAACTAATTAAGAAAGTAAATTAAATAGCAAATTAATTGAGATGGAGTTGTAGGTATGGAGATGGATTCTTAGGATTTTAATTGATTACTTATCTAACAGCTGGTATTCTTTCTAATATACTTAATTGATATATAATCAATAAAGATATAACATATCTTAAAGAACATGGCCTGTACCCTTAGATTATAGCCCATCCCTTAAGGTTATAGGCTAGTCTAAATTGATTTAGATATAATACCAAGAATTAATTTAAATATAATCTATCCCAAGAGCACGAACTGTACTCGTAGATCACGGCTCATCCTAAGGATAATAAACTATTCTAGATTAATTGCAAGAAAATAAGGACATAAAAATATTATAATAAAAATAGTCTTTATTGCAAATTAAAAAGAAAATACAAAAGATGAAAAATAGAAAATACCATCAAAATAAGATCACAATGATCTTTTGAGAAAGAGATGATCAGCTAAACATCAAAAAGCTTCTTGTTAAAATCTTCATCCTTGAAGCCTTGTAGAAGAATCTAGGCAACAGTAGGTGATAGAAATTCAGAACATGAGAGAAGTTTTGATGGAGATGCAGGCTTTTGTGGTCTTTTGAAGAAAGAAAGAAGAAAGAAGGAAGAAGGCCTTGAGAGAGAGAATTAGAGAAAGAGAGCTTGCTGTTTGTTTAGGTGAGGAAAGAGAGGCTTTGAAGAGATTTTGAGGGGTTTGAAAGAGCTTAGAGGACTTATTTCCCCAAGGGGGAGGGTTGGTTCTCATTGGTTGGGCTTTGGGGGGTTTTTATAGAGAGAAAATAGGAGAAATTGAGTTAGAGTCTGAGAAAAACAATGGAAAACAAGTTTAATTTGTATTCTACTGCCTGTGGTGAATTTCAACCATCAGATCGGATTCTAATGGCTCAGATTTGATAAAAATTGGCCTTTTATAGCTTAAATAGTGTCTCGATTAAATTTCAGCCATTTGATCGATCAATTGGATGAATTTGGACCATTGGATCATGCTGAATCTTCATTAATCAAGTCGGAATCCCTTTTCCACCTTTGGATCTTCATCGGCTCGCTTTTTGGTCGTCTGATCTTGCAATATGAGCTGGGCACTGTTGGAATCAAAGCAGGATTTGATGCTGGCCATTGGATCTCCATCGGAATGAACGCCTACCATCGGATCACGCAATTACTGTTCCTGTAGACTACATAGACCAACTGTACCAAACGCCGCAACCAATCACGCTGTGCTTTGCTTGAGAAAATTACTGTTCTGCCCCTTTGAGCCGCAATGAATTTTTCATGAACCCCTTAAGGGTCCAGGTCTGCCACATGGCATGCTTTGGTTCACCATGCCTACTGAGCTGACTAGTCTGCGACAGGAACCATGGACTGGCTGACCAATCTATCGTGCACCAAACTATCTTTTTTTTTATTTAAAACTTCTAGGCTTCATAACTTTTCATCTTAGCTACAATTTGAGTAAAACTTATTCCGTTGCGACCCATAAATCAAGCTCTTTTCATCCAAAATTTCTTTTCCATAAAAAATAAAATAAAAATATTAATTTTTAAGAAATAAAAATAAATAAATTAATAAATTAATAAATTAATACTTTATATATATATTATATGTTTATGAACTAGACTATTGATGATCTCTCTTAAACTGACTTGGTGAAGCTAGTGAGAGGATCATGACAAGTTGGTCAATCTGATCTTTTCTCTTTCTTAAAATTAAGATCCTTTAAAATTATTAGATTTCTAAAATGAAATAGTTATTATGATAACTAGATCATAGCCTTCTATTAAGTGGATGATAATGGGTCCATTAGTTAGATAATCATTGGAGGCCCAAAAGTTTGGTGCTTATCGGCTAATGGAATTATCATTCATTATATGATTTCTTGGCTGCATCTTTCTAAATGGTGGTTAGGTTAGCCAACCAAAGTTGGGCCTAATCATTCATTGATTTGATGGACCAAGTATAGTCATGTTAATGGTTAGACTTAACTGGACCTTTTCAATGAAGGCCAAAGCCTACTGATTAGGGACTGGGGCAAAAATTTAATTACTAAAAATTATTTAAAAAAATAATTGATTATGAACCGATCCTTAGATGTACATGAATTGGCCAACCAAAGTTAGGCTTGTGTGCAGTCTATGTGGATTTTAGTACCCACTAAAAAATTAGAGAATTTCTTAAATTGAAGGTAGAGGCTACCAGTTCAAATAAAATAGTGAAAGAAACTTTTGATTAAAGTCTAAATCTTTAGGTTTAATGAATCAATTACTAATTAGGTTATGATTTTTTTTTTATACAAATATGACCACTTTTCTATTGCTCTTATCATTGTTAGACAATAATAAGTTGGTGGGATTCAACTTCGGTAGCTAGTGAAGGAAAATCCTAATTTTTTGGGGTCAGGTTTGTTTAGATCTGATTGGATCGAGAGGCATATTTCAAAAATTTCCTCTTAGATCCTAATCATATCTGACATTTTTTAGATATGATTTTATGATCTGATAAATAAAAAAATTAAATTGAATTAAATCTAAATTAGTTTTACCTTGATATGGATAATTTGATTACCCATTGATGATCTTGCTGATTGCTTGAGGTTTTGGATCTAGCCATACAAGTGCTTGGCCTCTATCGGTATCCACTCAGGCTGGATCTGGAGATCTCCTCCTTCTTAATCTTGTCTCTAAAATTAGATCTGGATCTGATTTGGAGGATCTTCGAAACTCCTTTTGAAGATCGACAGTCGTCTCTGCAGCAATGCTGCCTTCTTCCTTTCTCGTCAGCCTTTTCTTGCTGAATTGCACTAATCTGAAGCCCAACTATCCTTGGGCATGGAGAGGAGAGAGATGGCCTGAAGGTGGCATGGAGAAGGGAGAGGGATAGTCTTGGGGCATGGCTAGGAGAGAGGGCTCTGAAAAGTGGGCGTAGATAGGTCTTTATATATGTTAGATATATGTGCCTTGGAAGTCAGAATTGGCTGACACTTGTAATACACTTCTAGGGGCAAAATTGTAATTTTAACTAAAATCAATAAATGGGTTATTTTCTATCACACATGTGTATTTAGTGTCTGTGATACATCCTTTGAGTTAATGGTAATGATAATTCATATTTTCAAGAGTTGAAAATTTAAGACATGAATAATCATTATTAACTCATAAACAGCTCCCGACCATAGGATCATCACGAGGATGGTGATTGATCCGGAAGGTTGGTGTACGATCGCTTCTCTTTAGTAGATGAGTCTTGATCATGGTGTGGAGACACCGGAGCGAAAAGTACAGGTACTCGTTAGAGAACGAGGCATGAGCTGTGACCACCTCGAGTAGTCATTAGGAAGTCTACTTCTCGTCAATGATGACTCGATGCTGCAGTAGTGTGTTGGTTCTTTGACCTGAGATGCATCGGCAGTTCACCTGAGGGTGTTATAGTTTGACTACACCATTACTCGGTCTCCTAGCCATATGGACCCTAAGGTGTATGTTGGCTGTGACATGTTTCATTGTAAGGAACTGGATGCATAAGATGGGATCTATCTACCTCGGTGGTAGAGGAGTAGCCCGTATGATGATATGAGAATCAAGTCCAGAAATCCATGGCCATGGTAGACTGAAATAATAGAAAGAGTTTCTATTTAGATTTTCACATTGGACTCGAATCGAATGATTACATCATATGACAGAGACTAGGGTTTGACGAGTTCACCTTAACCCTAATCTGATCGGGGCTCAAGATAGAGGAACTGAATCACATAGGTAGCTGCACCAAGAGGTTCACATTCAACTCTGATGGGTTGCCACCATATACTGCTAGGTGTCACTGGTGGATTTTGGGAGCAATTAGAATGATTTAGATGATCGATCATTCTAGCTGTTCGAATCAGAAGAGTTCTGATCCATCGAAAGGAGTTTCGATGATGTCTATGATAGAGATCATTGTTAGATATATGTGCCCTAGAAGCCAGAATTGGCTGACACCTGTAATACACTTCTAGGGGCAAAATTATAATTTTGACTATAATTAATGAAATGGGTTATTTTCTATCACATATGTGTATTTAGTGTCTGTGATACATCCTTTGAGTTAATGGTAATGATAATTCATATTTTCAAGAGTTGAAAATTTAAGACATGAATAATCATTATTAATCATAAAACACTTCCGACCATAGGATTCATCACGAGGATGGTGATTGATCCGGAAGGTTGGTGTACGATCGCTTCTCTTTAATAGATGAGTCTTGAGTCTACGGTGTGGAGACACCGTGAGCGAGATACAGGTACTCATTAGAGAACGAGGCACTGAGCGTGACCACTCGATAGTCATTAGGAAGTTTACCTTCTCGTCAATGACTGACTCGATGCTGCAGTAGGTGTCTGGTTCTTTGACCTGAGATGCATCGGTAGTTCACCTTGAGGGTGTTTATAGTTTGACTACACCATTACTCGGTCTCCTAGCCATATGGAACCCTGAGGTGTATGTTTGGCTGTGACATGTTCATTGTAGGAACTGGATTGCATCAAGATGGGATCTATCTACCTCGGTGGTAGAGGAGTAGCCCTATGATGATCATGAGAATCAAGTCCGTGAAGCCATGGCCATGGCAGAGTGAAATAATAGAAAGAGTTTCTATTTAGATTTTCACATTGGACTCGAATCGAATGAATTACATCATATGACAGAGACTAGGGTTTGACGAGTTCACCTTAACCTAATCTGATCGGGGCTCAAGATAGAAGAACTTAATCACACAGGTAGCTTGCACCAAGAGATTCGCATTCAGCTCTGATGGGTTGCCACCATATACTGCTAGGTGTTCACTGGTGGATTTTGGGAGCAATTAGAATGATTTAGATGATCGATCATTCTAGCTGTTCGAATCAGAAGAGTTCTGATCCATCGAAAGAGTTTCGATGATGTCTATGATAGAGATCATGACATTATCCCATTACCATATAGAACTGAACCTAACTGGGTCACACAAACAAGGGTTTGAATCTGGTGATCATCAATTGAACTCATTTAGTTCAATTGATCTGAATGAGATTCAATTAGGTTCAAGGAAATCGTGCTAGCACTCGATTGAACCTAACGTTCTTCTTTACTATCATAAATAAGTTGTCCTGACTGAGCCAAAGGAGTTTGTGCTCATCAGAGGCCTTCATATGGGCTGACGGGAGGTTGTCCAAGTAGCAATAGGTTGTCTTATTTGTAAGACATTACCTGCCATGTTTGGTCACCATGCCATTTCTTGTTCTTTGACTTTTGTCAAAGTCTACTTTGACTGGTCAAACGTTGACCATTCACCCTTTGACTTTTGACCACATGTCATGCACCTATTGGAGAGCTGGTGGGGGCCTGTCCCCCTGCCAGAACCTGGCAAGGAGAAGGGCGCACGCCAAGGGTGGCGTGAGCCCAAGTAGGAGGCGCCTAGGAGTCCTTGTTGGACAAGGACTCCACCTCCCTTTTGGATTCCAATCAGAGTTCTACTAAGAATCCAGTTTTGACTGGTCTTAGGCGCCCTCTAAGGAGGAATCCAGGGGTCTCTTTTTCAACCAATCAGATTTAGATCTGATTTCACAAAGGTTGTGATTGGTTGAGAGGAAAGGAGTTGGATCACAAGAGGTCTAAAATAAGACCCTGCGCCCAACCCTAATCCTAAGTGAATTCAATAGAGATTTCCCAAGCCATCGTCTCTC
>QRFJ01007275.1:0-59973 GCA_006176705.1 Cocos nucifera | reverse complement strand
CCAATTTCTGTCACCTGCTAATTCCTTTTTCTGGACATAGGTCAATAATTGACTCTAGACACTTGGACATAGGGCCATGTGTCATTCACCTATAGGAGAGCACCTGGGGCTCATCTCCTCTCGCTAAAAGAGGCAAGAGAGAGGGTGCATGCCACCCTAGGCATGCACCCCATATGGATAAGAGATGGAGTCCCATATAGATGGGACTCCAAGGTTTCTTGATGGATTTAAATACTTAGGCTTCAAAGACTTTTGCTTTATCCAGTCTTGGCACCACCTATATGGATTTTTGAGAGACTTTCATCTGATTGGATCTGATGACATCGTCCCACCAATCAAATTTAGATCTGATTGAATGAAGGCCTCTGATTGGCCAGGATGATGTGGCACTGCATAGCGTAGCAGGATCTACTTAAACCCTATCTGCACCTAGGGTTTGTGTACTTCTTCCTGTCACCACATTGCAAGACTGCCCTCCTCTATTCCATGGCTCCTTCTAATCCTCTCTCTCCCATCTCTATGCCCAAGGAGTTGGCCATAGGTTCAAGTACCATCCAAGGAAGAAAGGCGCCCAGATCAGGAAAAAGGCAACACTACTGAAAGAGATGACCACTGCTTCTTCAAAAGAAGTTTTGAAGAACTTCAAGATCAAATCTAGATCTAATTTGTGAAGAAATGATTAAGAAGGAGAAGACCTCTAGATTCTGCCCGAGTGGACATCGATAGAGGCTAGGCTCATGTTGACCCACCAACTGGCATCACCTCACTCTGATACCAATTGAAGGAACCATGGTATTGCTCAAATGCCAATCATCCTTGTCATCATAAGTTCCGACACCATGTTGCGGAAGCCCTTGATCTTTAGCATGGACTTGAAGGAACCTGTGATGTTTTCTATGGACAGCAAACCATCGATCCTCCATTTGGATCTGTGATGGGGTGCCTTCCTCTTTGGGCTTGAGGGAAACACCCCCCTCTCTAGGGCTTCTTCAAGAATCCTGGGGTAGCAACTCTAGAAAGAAGAGATTAAGAGAGAGTTGAGGGAAAAACAATCTATATTTCACTCTTTCTATGAAATCCTAATAAAACCTATGTATTTATACATGGCCATTAGGCCCAACCAAAAAACTCTCCGACTCACCCAATACATAAAAGCACTCATCGAGCCTATATACACTCATGTCTCTCATGCTCTCATCCCCTAGATCTAGACCCAACCCATACATGAGTTAGCCCCATTAAGACCTCTTAAATCAGGCCTTAAGACCCTTAGGATAAGTCCCTATCCTAGCCTAAATAGAATCCATATGTAACTCTGCCCACAGATTGAGCCGGCTTAGTCTCAGCACTGAGCCGGCTAACTTGAGACTGGATCAGCTCAGTTTTAGACTGAGCTAATTCAGTTGCATGCCATGCTGCAGTCCCAAATGTGACCTTCTATCTGTACTGTGCTCTAAGACTTAGCCAATCCAGTCTGAGACTGAGTCGGCTAGCCTATAGAAAGCTTCTTTTCTGCAGTCTTCAATCTCCTGGCTTTGGTTTCTTGCTCCATCTTGTGTCCCAGATTTTCGAAGCACCAACCAAGTTCTTTAAGGTCCTCAATACCTAAACCTCGAGCTCGTAGAGAGCTACATGCCACCTCCACCATAGGACAACTTCTGTCCTAGCCCTAGGACTACATCTGTCCTTGTCTCCACGAAGCCCTCACCCTGGCTCCGCCTATGGCCTCCCAAGGCTTGGGAGCACCACAGCACCTACAATCTCCACCTTGGTGTGCCCAAGCCTTGGCAAACCCTTGGCAATGCCTTCCTGCACAATCTCGTTGTCCCTACGCACGCTGACAGCCCCTCATGCAATCATCACCTCCACCAATTCTTTTCAGCTATTGTGCACCCTTGAGGCCTTTTGGGATGACTGCCTCCACCGCTGAAGACTTTGGCTTGCTCCTCTGCACCATCCTAAAATTATAGGATCCCTTCTACTTAGCAGCTGCATCATCTTTCTTAGACATTTCAGGAGAATCTACAATATTCCTATACTGGCACTCGCTGCAAACCCTGACATGGTCTCCTCAGAACTACGCCTGTCCACCTACACAAGCTGCTTCACCTAAAACTATGCATCACCAATACTGGTGCTGGGATATCGATCCTTCCGCATCCCTTTGCTTTGAACTCATGTCAAATTCCTCTCTAATTATGAAGCCACCTCTTTGAAGCTCTACCTATATCCAAAGTCCATATGATGCTGCAGAAGCTGACTCTATGCTCGAGTCACCCAAGGCCAACCACTCATTGTTGTGCTGCTGAGTTTGCCACTGTACCTCGAACATCGTCACTACCCCTTCAAATCCTTCGTGCTCTATGGACCCCTTTGAAGCCATCTCGGATACCTCCGTAACCTACGAGCACCTCTGAAACCCAAGAGCTCATCCAACTCTTCTAAATCCAGTGATTGAACCCTAGAAAATTTTATCCTAGTCTTTTTCTTCTGCCCCTATAACAGCCATCACTTCAGTTGCTCCCGGAGAACCATCCTCCACCTGAACCATGACTCTCCCTGATGCTCCTATAGAAGAAACCTAATCCATGATACTTCTAGCTGCTTGATACCCCTAACGCTCTCTGAGACATCCTGCCTCTCCCTGAGGCCTACATTCGATCTTTCTGAGATGCCCCTGACACCATCTACTAAGATACCTCCCTCGACTGCTGCACCACCAAGCCTCTCTCAGCCCCGTGCCTCTAGGAAAGTGCTACTGCAGCACTTTAACACTCCCTAGCCTTGTCTCTGCACCACTCTATAGCCATCCAGTCCTAACCTATTGGACCTCCATGGATCATCCATCTCTATCACTCTCAGGACTTCACAAATCCATGCTTTGGTCGAACTACTGAATGCAACCCCGACTACTTCCCCACCTTGCTGATATCGAAGGACGTATAGTCGCTTCTTCAACCTTTCTTTGACCATTATCCCTTGAAAAATCTCTCTTCAATAGCCTCACACTGCCCATCTTTCTAAAGAACCCTGATTCTCTCTACTGAGATACCTCCCTTGGCTGTTGTACCGTTGAGCCTCTCTCAACCTCACATTTTTAGGGAAACACTACTAAAACACTCTAGTGCTCCCTACCTATAATATAACCATTATACATCCCAACCTTTCAACCAAAACCGACCAGTAAATTATGCACCCAATCCTTCCACCCCAAAAAAATTTCTTCTTGTTAATCCTCTTAACCTCCAACTTCAATCTGCTGCTCTCGATTGGCCAAACCATAGCAACAACAAAAATTAGAGCTAAGACATACTATGGAATCCTTATGTAGATTTTTGATTTAACCTTATACGACTTCTCCTTCCCTTCCAAGCACCATCAGGCTCTGATATCAAATATAGACCCATCAATTGGCATCATCTCGCTTTGATACCAAATGAAGAAACCATGGTATCGCTTAAACGCCAATCATCCTTGGCATCACATGTCTCGATACCATATTGCGAAAGCCCTTGATCTTTAGCACAGACTTGAAGAAATCTATGACGTTCTCTATGGGTGGCAAACCACTGATCTTCCACCTAGATCTATGATGGGGCGGCTCCCTCATTGGGCTTGAGGGAGACGCCCCCCTCTCTAGGGCTTCTTTAAGAACCCTGGGATGGAAACTCTAGAGAGAAGAGAAAAAGAGAGAGTTGAGGAAGAAAAGATCTGTATTTCACTCTTTCTATGAAATCCTAATATAACCTATATATTTATACATAGCCATTAGGCCCAACCAAAAAACTTTTCGGCTAACCCAATACATGAAAGCACTCACTGAGCCCACGTACACCCATGTCTCTCATGCTCTCATCGTCTGGTTCTAGACCCGACCCATACATGTGTTAGCCCCCTTAAGACCTCTTAAATCAGGCCTTAAGACCCCTAGAAAAGGTTCCTATCCTAGTCCAAATAGAACCTATGCGGAACTCTGCCCGTAGATAGAGCTGGCTTAGTCTCAACATTGAGCCGACTAACCTGAGACTGGATTAGCTTAGTTTTAGACTGAGCCAACCAAGTTGCATGCCATGCTGCTGTCTCGATGCGACCTTCTATCTGTCATATTCTCTGAGACTTAACCGACCTAGTGTGAGATTGAGTCGACTAACCTATAGAAAGCTCCTTTTCTACAGTCTTCAATCTTCCGACTTTGGTTCCTTACTCCATCTTGTGTCCTAGGTTTTCGAAGCACCAACCAACTCAATACCTGAATTTCGAGCCCGTAGAGAGCTACATGCCACCTCTATCCTAGGACAACTCCCATCCTAGCCCTAGGACTGCACCTATCCTAGTTTTCTCAGAGCCCTCATCCTGACTCCGTCCGTGGCCTCCCAAGGCTTGGGAGCACCACACCACCTACAGTGCATGCGTGGCTCCTTCCAAAACCTCAGGATCAATGAAGATCATCATAGGATAATTTGATTACCTAAAACAAAGGTATAAAATTAAATTATATTTAATTTTATTTTTATTTTTAATATCAGATCTTTAGAATCAGATTCGAGATGTCTCAGATTTGATTAGGATCATATAAAAAATTTTTGAAATATTTTTTTAGATCTAATTAGATTTGGACGATCCTCTGCAAGAAAAACATGGTTTTTTCTTTAGTTTTTATGTACGTGGACTGGGATAACCAAGCATCCTCTCAGATCTATCTCTATAGATCTTCATCCCTAGGATGTAGGATGCTTCACCCAAGTCTTTTATGGAGAACTGAGATGACAACCAAACCTTTATTTCTTTTAGTGCAGGGATGTCATTCTCAATTAAGAGAATGTCATCTACATACAAGACAAGGAATACTACCATCGGATCATTCACCACTTGTTAATGCAGGGCTCTTCTTCATTCTTAATGAAGCCATACATTTTGATCACCTTATCAATATTCCAATTTCGAGATTCTTGCTTCAATCCATAAATAAACTCTAAAGCTTGGACACCTTGGACTCATCTATCGATGTGAACCCCTCAGGTTGTATTATATACACTTTTTTGATCAGCTCTCTATTCAGAAAAGCTGTCTTCACATCCATCTGTCAGATCTCATACTTTAGATGGATAGCTATAGCAAGCATTATTTGAATAAATTTGAGTATTATCATAGGAAAGAATGTCTAATCATAGTCAATATCATAACGTTAATGATACCTCTTGGCAACTAGAAGGGCTTTATAGGTCTCCACCTTTCCGTCTGCACTTCTCTTTTTTTTGAAGACCCATTTACACCCAATGAATTTAACCCCTTCAGGTGGGTCAACCAATATCCATACATCGTTGACCTTTATAGACTCTATTTTGGATTTCATGGCCTCATGTCATTTTTTGAAATCAGGCCTCTGCATTGCATCCATATAAGTAATCAAATCCTCATAGTTCTTATCGAGTTTGATGGGATCACCATCCCAGATCAAGAAACCATAGTATCTATCCAACTAATGTGGTACTCTACCAGATTGCCTTAATGGTGCAGATGCATTGGACTTTAAATTTGATCTAATTAAATCTAATTCAGGTTTAGCTACCAGTGTCGGTCTGTCTACCTATTGAACTTCGTTAAGTTCAACCTTAGAGGCAAAAATTCCTTTACCAAGAAACTTCTTTTTTGAAAAGATTGCCTTAAGGCTGATGAATACTTTTTGTTCATCAACATGGTAGAAAATATATTCTTTTGATTCTTTGAGATATCCTATGAATGTGCACTTATCAGACCTAAGTCCAAGTTTATCTATGATTAATTATTTCACATAAGCCGAGCACCCCCAGATCTTGAGGTGTGAAAGTGCTAACTTATGCCCTATCCATATCTTATATGAAGTTTTAATCACAGACTTACTTGGAACCTTATTTAAAAGATAACAAGCCAATTCAAGTGCATATCCCCAGAAGGATATTGGCAAGCTGAAAAAATCTATCATGGATTGGACCATGTCTAACAGAGTCCGATTCCTCCTTTCAGACATATCATTATGCTTTGGTGTTCTTGAAGAAATCCATTAGAAGAGAATCTCATTTTCTCTTAGATATATGAGAAACTCACCAAAAAGATATTCCCTTCCTCGGTCAGATCAAAAAATTTTAATATTCTTTTTAGTTTATTTTTCTACTTTATTTTTAAATTATTTAAATATTTCAAATGATTCTAACTTACGTTTTATCAGATAGACATATTCAAACCTGGATAGATCATCCATGAAAGTAATGAAGTAAAGATATCTGCCTCTGGCACTAGTGCTCATAGGTCCACATACATTAGTATGTACTAAACCTAAGAGCTCAATGGCTCTCTCATCTTTTTTAATAAAAGATAACTTGATCATTTTTTTAAAAAGACAAGACATACAGGTTAGAAATGATTCACAATCACTGACTTCGAGAATTTTCTCTTGAGTCAACCTATTTATCCTATTCTTATTTATGTGACCTAGCCTACAGTGTCATAAGTTCATATCAAACACACTATCTAATCTAGGATGTTTGCCAGTGAAATAGACTATATTAACAGGTTGTGATAATATATATACATCATTGTTCAATTATTTAGAGAATATAGTAACACCATTCATAATGATATTATAAAATTCTTTCTTTATTGAAAATTCATAATTATCTTTGGCCATAAGGTCTATAGAAATGACATTCAAAAAGAAACTAAGACAAAAATGACAATCACTAAGAATAATGATGTGAGATCCAAATACAAATTTCAAGATTCTTCATGCTAGAACTGAAACTGGTCTTCCATCTCCAACGTTTAGGAATCTCTCGCCTTGCTCGAATCTCCTACTAACCTGCAACTCCTGCAATAAATTGCAAATATGATAAGGGCTACCGGTATCCAATACTTAGTCAGTAATATTATAAATAGAGAAATTATAAGAAGTTATCATATAAATACCTTATCCAATAATAACTTGCTTCTTTCTCGGCTTGTTGGAATCTAGGGAGGCAATGTATTGAGGATAGTTCTTCTTCCAGTGTCCTCGCTTCTTGTAGAAGAAGCACTTAGCTTGACTCTTATCGGACTTTACTTTCTTGGTCTGGCCCTGCATAGATGTCTGTTGCCCAAGAATGGCTACTCAAGAGGGGGGGTGAATTAGGTATATAAAAATTTTTATCCAAATTTTTAATTCTAAATCAAATATGTACTTCTAATTGAGAGAACTTGAGTGTTTGTGATGAGCAAGCTAAGTGTAGCAGCGAAATCAAAAAGCAACTAGATTATGCAAATTAATAAAGCAAGAAAAGCAAAGGCACAATCTAACAAACAAGGATTTTATAGTAATTCAATTTAATCTCGTACCTATGTCCACTCCCTAAGCTCTCCTTGAAAATTTTACTATAATTCTATATTACAGTGTATTTGTTTTAACCCGAGATCACAAACAAATCCAGTTGGTTTTGTCGGGCTCACCAACCACAATCCTACATTGATAGTTTTCTGGATTCACTATCAACCCAGTTGGTTTTAATCTAAGAGCATCAACCACAACCTTTATAGCATTCAATTATTGGCTTGGATTTGCCTACACCCCAAGTTTCTTTCCCTCCAAAGAAACTTATAAAGAAATAAAAATATAAGTATAAGAATTCACAACAAAATAGAAAATAAAAGTTAGAACTCTTTGAAGCTTTAAGAAGTTGTTGTTGGATTGCTTAAATGATGCCTCAACTTCTCTTGAAAAATGCTTGAGAGGATGAGGATAAAGTTGAAGATGATTTCTCTTTAAAATCTCTCAATTATGTGCACTAATTTCTCTCTTTTCTCTTTTTCCAATTAATATTCAATAATCCTCACTCAATCTAACGAATTTTTTTTAAAATCACTTTTTTTCCTTTTTCATTGAATCTCTAGCCTTTTATATGCTTGAAAATAGCTGAAGGATTACTTCTAGCCATTGAAAGTTTTGAAATAGCCATTGGAGTGAAGAAATGATCATTTAAAAAAGCTGCAGAAAACTAGCCATTACGATCACTGGGTCAACTCAGTCCTAATTGGGTCGGCTCAATACTAACTAGGTCGGCCCAGTTTATAGCTGAGTCAGCTCAGTCCCCTAGATATTGAAAAATTGACTTTCTGCACTTTCTGTCTTTTACTTCCACTGAGACTAGGTCGGCTCAGTCTCAGACTAGGTTGGTCCAGTTTGTGTGCCATGCGTGCCAAAGATTGTTTGTGATCCTTTCTTCTCCAAATTATTTTATAGACTAGACTTATCTTTTTTGTCTTGATTTAATCTTTATTTTGACCTTTTAAAAGATGTATCCATTATAGAATTTTTTTTCTAAAATTTTGAGGGATGAATCTCTATTTGGATGAGTGGAAATATTTAAAGTTTGTGAGCTCTTGAAATTTATAACTACACATCCTTACAAACATCATTAATAATTTAACAATTTATACTCAAATATTTTTGTTATCATCAAATTTAAACTAGGATCAACAATCTCCTCCTTTTTGATGATGACAAAACTATGAGTATATGCATAAAAATATTGTTTAATGTGTTTCAATAAATTAGCTAGTATAAGTCATGAAGTAATAATATACATAAATATAAATGCACACATACTTCATGAAAGTTTCAATTAATGTTTCACATAATTTATATAATCATATCAAAATAATATTTTAATCTAAATTAATGAGTATTAAGGTTCCAAGCATGAAATTCATTGAGTTTCTTAAGTATTAATTCTTTAAGCATATACTAAATATACCTCTCCCTTTTTTTGACAATATCAAAAAGCTCATGGGAAGATCAAAATCAATATCAAGATATTAAATTGAGAGATGTATCAAATTCATAAAGTCAAATCAAAAAAATCATCTCCCTTTCTGAATAAATATTTTTTTATTTTTAAAAAAATAGCTTAAATTCAAATATTATAGACACTTTCTATTTTAAATGAATATGATCTTTTAATTAGATTTTTAAATATACACTTTTAAGCTTTAAGAAGAATATAGTTTTTCAAAAGAATAGATTTTTTTCAAAAGATTTGATCATCAAACTAAGCATAATATATACTTTAATATTCAATCTTTTCTTTACTTAAGAAATTTTAGTCAATTAAGCTTGAAAAAGGTATGTATCGGAGATGTATCAAGCTAAGATAAATGAATAGTATCAAAGCAAAAGATATTCATATTTTTAAATTTATTATTTTGAGTAAAAATTATTTTAAAATAAATAATTCATAAGGATTTTGCAATGCACATTAGAAATTTAGGATCAAATTTGAATTCTCAAATGAGTTTCAAAATTATGTTTAAAAATTTATTCCTTAGAGTACGAAAATATTTTTAAATTTAATTTAACTCTAATTATTTGCCAAAAATGATCATGCAAATCAAGTTTAAAGTTTGGCATATGAAAAGTTCAATATTATATTTATCAATGAGCTTCAAAATTATAATAATGTATCAAAATCAATTTATTTGGAGTAAGAATACGTCTCAAACTTCTTTTCACTCCAAATATTTTTCAAAAATAATTTGATAATTAAATCAAAAGCATATAGATCAAATGGAATTATCATATTAAGGCTCAAAAGTATAATGAAATCAATGTTTATTTACCTTAATATAAGCTAATTAGAATTTTCAATCAAAGCTAGATAATATCAATTTTTTTTATTTTTCATAATTAATGCTAGATAAATTTATTTTTTAATTTTTCTCCTCCTTTTTCTTTCAAATCAAATAGATTAAACATGAATTTAACTACTAAATTAAGATTTTCTAAATTTGAAAGATATTTTCAATTTCAAAGCCCTTTTCAAATAATTGATCATTTCTTCTTTAATAATTTTTCTCCCTTACTTTAGCAAATAATGCTATTTTAAAATTAAATAAATTTTAAAAATATAAGCATCAATTGAGTGAATTAAGTATTAAATTATGCATTCAATTAAAATAAACATAGCATTCACTCATGTAGAAATTATATATATAGTTTTATTTACTTTTTATTTACTTCGAAAGATGTTTATAATGATAACAATCCATTAAAATTCCTAAAGTATGCCATGAAAATTTATATTTGAGACAAAGCAACTATTCTTTTGCCAAAAGATAAATCAATAAAATATAAGATATATTATAAGCTGTCTAATCCTAAATGAATATAATTAAAGCTCTCTTTAAATATTTGATTTTAAAAATAAATGACAATTTTCTTAAAATATTTTGCATGATATCAACTTCAAAAAGATTTAAGAAGAACATTTCTCAAATTTATTTTTGGATATATCATTCAAAGCAAATCATAAAGAGATTTATTTAATTTTTCAAAGAACATCTCTTTCTCTTCTTAAGTAGTATCAATCAATTTGAAGCATAAATATATTAATCTTATAATTTATCTCAAGGTATAATATCAAAAATATATTGATGCAAACTAGATTATACACAAGGATATTTTCTTCTTTCTGCCAAAGATAAAGCAATAGAATACAAGATGATAATGATCTATTTGATATCAATCATTAAAGTTTTTGATCGAAAAAGATAAATTAGTTTAAATTCATATCAAATTATCTTGATAAGTTAATTTGAATTGATATCAACAAATCATGCAAAATAAATCATAGAGAGATATTTTGTTTAAACTTAGATCTTTCTTTTCTTAAGAAATATAATTTAATCAAGTTGAGAAAGGTATGAAATTCTTAATTTTATCTCAAATGATATCATATAAGCTATGCAAAACTAGATTAAAGATAAAATATTCTTCTCTTTTGCCAAAAAAAATATAATAAAGTTCAAGACAAGAATGATACTATTGATATCAAGTGTGAGAATTTTCTAAGAAGAATCTTCTTGATACAAAAAAAAATCTTCTTTTATTTTAATAGCTTTGAAAATAAAATCAAATAACAACTTGCCCAAAGATTTTTCTTAACAACACTTGATCTGCCATTCAACTCATTTTGAGAATTATGATAAATCATTTTGAATTGATATCGACAAATCATCCAAGGTAAATTATAAAAGATTTTCTGTTATTCTTTGAAAGATCATTTCATCCCTTTTCTTTAAAATATCGGGTAATTAAGTTTAGGAAAGGTATGAACCTTTTTGATTTATCTCAAATGATGTAGCATCAAGAATATAGCTTTGCAAAATTAGATTTGAGATAAAGATATTCTTTTATTTTGCTAAAAAATAAAGCATTGAAGTATAAGACAATAATGTGCTGTTTGATAGCAATTATGAAAGTTTTGATACTAAGAGTTTTAAAATTTAAAATAAATAATAACTATCTTAATACTAATTATTTAAAAATTAAATTAAATAATTTTCTTAAAAGTTTTCATGATATCAATAGAACTAAAATTTAGATCAATTAATAATTTTCTTAAATGTTTGATACCACTTAAAGATTAAAGAAAACCAATTTTTTTTTTTAGATTCATTGCTTGAAAATAATATGAATAAAATATGATAACACATTTCAAATTGAATTTGATACCAAGTGTGAGAGACATTTTTCAAGTTAGGGGACAAAATCAATTGAGGTTAAAATAAGAGGGATCTAGATATTGGCTCTATGTTTTGATCTATGGGATTTCAAATTCTTAAGGGTAAACTTAAAATGCAATGCAACTTAACACATTAAGCATTTTGAGTGGGAATATCAAACTTAGTTTTACTTGTATGTTTTACAATCAAATGGATTTATAGATAATTAAATTTTTTTAGTTTAAGTTTCTCAATAGCAAAATTGATATGGGGAAGCTTAAGTATTATGCTGAATTTTAAAAAATGATTTTTATTCATATCATAACATGATACTTAGGGAAGAGCATACTGAACTTTTGAAATTTAAATATTCATCACATTTCAAACATCAAAATCAATCATACTAAAATTATTTTAAGTAAATAAGCAATGGAATCAATCGATCAAACATGCATTGATGGTATGATGTAAGAAAAGTTTAGATTATACCAAGCATCATCATCCATCTCCTTTCATTTCTAAAGCATCCATCCATAAAAAAATTGCTCCTTTCACTTCATTGGATGCTTGGTGCACCTACAAAATCACTTAATGATTTTTGGTACCTAGGTCATCTTGGGTCCATAGGAGTTGGTATTCAAGGTTCCTTTTGGAACCCAAATTTGCCTAACCAAAGTATGGTCAATTCTCTTAAAATTACATTCTAAAATTTTAAGGTCTACTTTATTACATTTAAAATATACTATTGAATGATTTTCAAATGAAGCTTTGCTAAATATATTTTTGATAAATTTTTATTTTCTCAAAGAATTATAACCAATTCCTGCTTTATCAAAAATGGTCTTTTGATTATTTAAAATTGCTTGAAGCTTGTGAGATCCAATTATAAATTTTTCAAGCATAGGCTTCAAGTTTTCAATCTCTTTTCTTAGATTGATATTTTTTTTCAAAAGCGATTTCTCAAATTTACTCTTTTCTTTAGCAGAAAATCTTATTTTATTAAGTTCTTCTTTCAACTTGAGATTTTCTTCAATCATAGATTTTTTAGATTCTAAAAATCTTTCTTTTTCTTTAACTAAGAAATTTTTAGGTTTTACTATATTATCATTTTTCTTAGTTAGAGTTTCAATTTATTCCAAGAAATCTTTCTTTTCTTTGGCCATATTTTTCATATTTTTTGATAGATCTTCTTTTTCACTCAAAATTTTATTTTTCTCTTCGACCAAAGATAAATTAGATTTTCTAAGCTCTTTGTTTTGAAGCTTCACCTTTTTATGTTTATCGATTAGATCATTGAAGGCTTCAAATAATTCATCAAATATAAAGTTGGAAGAATTTTCAGGATTTACCTCATTTGCATTAGCCATGAGGCAATGATTGGTGATACCTTTTTCCTCTTCCTCATTTTTCTTTTTTATCCCTTGCTCTCCATTAATCAAAACTTTCTTTTTCTTTTGTTTTCTCTTCTTATTCTTCTTTTCATCCTCATAAGTCATGAGGCATAGGTTGTTGTGAGCTTTTTTTCCTTCTTGGGAGCTTGATTCCTCTTTTTGATTTGCTCTCTCAAAAAAAATTTTCAATTTCTCCCATTTTTGATTTACTAAAATACATAAAGAAATTATATTAAACTCATTAATATCTAAAGAGCAATAAAGTTTGTTCATGGCCTTGGAATTTAGTTGGACCATCTCTTTATCATGCTTGATCAATGCATTATGGGTGTGTGAGCTATCAATAATAATTTTTCATAAATTATAGTCATGTGTTTATATGAATATTTTCATTCTATCTTTCTAATAGGTAAAATTTGAGCCATTAGAAAGTGGGGGTCTATTTATAGAATGACCTTCATTAAAAAAAGACTCCATTTGGGTTGCCATTGATCTTTTGCCTTTTGACCGCTAGGTCAACAAATAAATATTAAAGCACCTGCTCTGATATGAATGGCTACCCAAGAGGAAGGGTGAATTGGGTATATAAAAATTTTTACCCAAATTTTTAATTCTAAATCAAATATGTGCTTCTAATTGAGAGAACTTGAGTGTTTGTGGTGAGGAAACTAAGTGTAGTAGGGAAATAAGAAAGCAACTAGATTATGCAAATTAGTAAAGCAAGAAAAGTAAAGGCACAATCAAACACATAAGAATTTTATAGTGGTTTGATGCAATTCCGCACCTACATTCACTCCCCAAGCTCTCATTAGAAATTTTACTATGATTCTAGATTATAGTGCATTTATTTTAATTCGGGATCACAAATAAATCCAATCGGTTTTGTCGGGGTCACAACCACAATCCTACACCGATAGTTTTCAGGGTTCACTATCAACCTAGTTGGTTTTAACCTATGAGCACCAACCACAATCTTTACACTATCCAATTATCGGCTTGGACTTGCCTACACCCTAAGTTTCTTTCCTTCCAAAGAAACTTATAAAGAAATAAAAATATAAGTATAAAAATTCATAACAAAATAGAAAATAAAAGTTAGAACTCTTTGAAGCTTGAAAAAGTTGTTGTTGGATTACTCAAATGATGCTTCAACTTCTCTTGAAAAATGCTTGAGAGGATGAGGATAAAGTTGGAGATGATTTCTCTTTAAAAGCTCTTAATTCTATGCACTAATTCCTCTCTTTTCTCTCTTTTCAATTGATATTCAATAATCCTCACTCAATCTAATGATTTTTCCTTTTAAATCACTTCTTCCCCTTTTTCATTGAATCTCTAGCCTTTTATATGCTTGAAAGTAGCTTAAGAATCAGTTCTAGCCATTGGAAGTCTTGAAATAGCCATTGAAGTGAAAAAATGATCATTTGAAAAAGTTGTAGAAAACTAGCCGTTATGATCGTCGGGTTGGCTTAGTCCTAATTGGATTGGTTCAGTTTATAGCTGGATCAGCTCAATCTCTTAAGTATTAAAAAATTTGCTTTCTGTACATTTTGTTTTTTGCTTTCATTAAGATTAGGTCGGTTTAGTCTCAGACTAGGTTGGCCCAATTTGTGTGCCATGTGTGCCAAAGACCATTTGTGATACTTTCTTCTTCAAATTTTTTTGTTGGCTAGACTTATCCTTTTTGTTTTGATTTAATCTTCATTTTAACCTCTTAAGAGACGTATCCATTCTAAATTTTTTTTTTGTTAAATCTTGAGTGATGAATCTCCATTTGGATGAGTGAAAATATTTGAAGTTTGTGAGCTCTTGAAATTTACAACTACACATCCTCACAAACATCATTAGTAATTTAATAATTTATACTCAAATACTTTTATTATCATCAAAATCAAACTAGAGTCAATAATGTCCCAGCCTGAATATGCACCTTCTTACTCTTCTTCTTCTTATTCTTCTTCTCTTTCTTAAAGGGTCGAGAACCAAAAGAAAACCCTCCCACTAAGATTACCAACTCTTTGTGGAGCTGGTGATCCTTCTCAAAGTTCTGAAGTAACTTTAGTAACTCATGGTAGTTTACTTCTGGCTTTATCATTCTATAATTAGTAAGGAATGAGAGATAAGATTTGTGGAATAAGTTTAAAATCGCATCTTTTCCTAGCTGCTCATGCAAGAAAAATCCGAGCTTGCTCAAACACTCCATTAGCTTGATTATGTACAGTACATGATCAGTGACTGATGCCCCATCCCTCATTCTGATGTTGAAGATGGCACAACTAGTCTTATGCCTTTGAACGTGATTAGGTATGCTAAAAAACTCGTTCAACACTTAAGTTATGTCTTCTGTCTGAGTAGATTCAAATCTATGACTAAACTCGTCGCTCATGGCTGCTAAGATGATACAACGCACCATGGTTCGATCATTGAGCTATTTCTGGTAAGTGTCTCTAACTATTTCATGTGTATTGGGTGCTGGCTCCTTGGTGCTGGATCTATCAACATGTACAAAATCCATTCATGTTCTAGGACAATCTTCAACTTTGGTATCAGTTACTGAAGTTTGATCCCACTAGCTTATCATTCTCTAACAATGATCAGAGCGAAAGAAAAGTAGCCATGTCTACACAAAAGAAAATCAAAATCTAATTAGTAATTGATTCATTAAATCTAAGGATTTAGACTTTAATCAAAAGAATTCAATGAATTATCCTAATTTCTTAGTGGGTACTAGAATCCACATAGATTGCATATAAGCCCAACTTTGATTGGTCAACCCATGTACATCTAAGGATGGGTTCATAATCAATTACTTCTCTAAACAAGTTCTAGTAATTTAATTTCATCCCATTCTCTAATCAGTAGGCTTTGGCCTCCATGAAAAAGGTCTAGTTAGGTCTAACCATTAACATGATCATACTTGGTCTATCTAACCAATGAATGATTAAGCCCAAGTTTGGTTGGTCAATCTAACCATCATTTAGAGAGATGTGGTCAAGAAATCATATTATGAATGATAATTTTATTAGTCGATAAGCATCAGGCCTTTGGGCCTTAAATGATTATCCAACTAATGGATCCATTATCATCCACTTAATGAAAGGCTATGATTTAGTTATCATAATAACTATTTTATTTTTAAAATTTAATAATTTTAAAAAATTTAATTAATTAATTTTAAGAAAGAAAGAAGAGAACCAGCTAATTTTGATCCTCCCACTGACTTCACCAAGTCAAATCACAAAGGACCTAATTAAAGCTAGTATTAGGAGCACCTCAATCAATCACACTAATTTACCTAATTAACATGGGTGAGCCCAAATCACCAAGTGATCTAATCAAAATTTAATTCACCAAGATAGCCAGGTAAGTGAGATTAATAGAAGGGATATGCCATGAACTTATCAAAGATCAAAATAAGTGCGAGTAGCTCCCAATTAAAAACCATTGATTTGGACTGCTAAATTTACCTTAGACACCATTCGGTTTATTAGTTTTAATTGGATCAACCTAGAAATTTTGGGTTCAACCGCGTAACCATGAATCAAGTCCATTTGGTGCTTATTAAAGGCATGGACTTGACCAACAACAACTATTATAATTGAGTCTAAAGAGTTCTTGAACTAATCTAATTTAACATTGGATTAGATTTAATCAATTACTCTAATTTAGACTATTCTTTAACTAACCTTAGGTTTAACATAATTAATGGACCTAATTCATCTAACCCAATAATCCAATTTTATGATCAATGACTTTGGATCTTTAATTCATAATTCTAGAGCTAAATTCATTATACTTAATTCTTAATTAAGTTTTGGGCTGAGGGTTGGGATTCGGTATTTTGAAAATAATTTTTATATTTATAAAATATTTTTACAACATGATTCTTCCAACCAGTTGCATGTTTGATTCATAATCAATATGTAATTAAATAAATCATAAGACTACTTTTAGATCTAATCTAAACATGCTCATGTAATTAAAATAGTTTCAATTCAATCAATCATAAATCAATTTAGATCGAATCTAACATATTTATGCTGATAAAAAATTAGATTAAAGTACTTTTAATTAGATTAAAATATTTTTAATTAGATTATAAATTTTTTTTTAGATCTAATCTAAAATTTTAAGATCATAATTTTAGATTTGCACGTACTAGGACAACCTTTCCACTGTAGGAGGTAAATCCTACAGCAGGACAACCTTATAGCAGTCCATGCAATCTAAAATAATTTTTAATTTTAGATTTAAACATCAGATTATAATTTAGATCAGATCTAAATTATCAATTTAAACATGCATAAAATCATATAAAAATAATATGGCTCTTATACCAATTGAAGGAACTAGTCTAGGGTTTCAAGGTTAGATTTTAAAATCATTTTAAATCTATGTAGCGAAAACATGAATTAATCATAATAATTTATAATTAATATGAAAATTCCTAGATCTAGGATTCTATTATATAATTAAAGCATGATATTAAATCAAAAATTAAAATATGAGAATAAATCATGTTGATCATATCAACATAAAAACTAGTCTATGCTGGATCAAATATAGATAGAAGAAAGATGATCGTATCATCCATACCTTTGCAAATCAAGTGCTCTAATTTGCTAATCAGGACCCGAGGTTGTCATTCTGAGCTACACATATGTCTAACCTCTACAAGTTGTCCACACGAGCCCTCGATTGCGGATCAGAAGTTCGATGCCCAAAAAATAACACAGTTTGCTAGAACTATGCTGATTCTTCTTCGATAATTGATCTAGATTTTCTTTCTTTGAAACTTGGACCATCCAATTTTTAAAAGATGAGGTAGATGATTTTGGACCTGAGGCACCTCTCAAAATCTCAAAAAAGATTGGAGGAATAGATGGAAGAAAACTCTAAAGGAAGACCCTCTTCTACTTCTCTTTTTCTCTTACCAAAGCATCTTGATTGGTGCCTTTATAATTTCCATGCATAAACCTCTCTACACCCAGCCTCTACATGCCCAAAGACCTCTCTCTTAGATCTGTAATCTCAAAAAAAATTAGGTTAAAAACCCTTTTATATTGAGAGATATGGAGGAGTCCTTGTCTAGGTCAAATACCTATTCAAAAGACCTCCAAATTAGGCTAGACTTGGGGCACCCAACTCTTGGGCGTCCCCTCCTTTTTGGGCATGGATCATATAGTGTTTGGTTCACTAAAATACTTTATTTCTCATAAAAATTTTAGAGAAAAATTAGAAGTTTAGGCACCATACATGGATAAGAATTCTGGTTGTAACAAACTCTATCAAATAGAGTTTGAAATCAAAATAACTAATTTATTTTGACTTGGTCCTCAACCAAATACCATGTAAGAAGTATATGGAATGTGTGGTTGCATGTCCTCTCTCTAAAAAAGAGAGATTCCATAAAAGATTTAAATAAAATTTTGTGGAGAGTGCATGAAGATTGAATGGCGCAAGTATTTAGGAGTCCTAGTCTCACTAGGACTCCTAATTTGACTTGGTCCAACTTGATCCTTGGATCAAATTAAATTAAAATTAATTTAATTAAATTAAATTAAGTCTTAGTCCAACTAATAATCTTTTTAAATCATATTAAATTAAATTTAATTCTAATTTAATTTTTAATCAAATTAGAGATTAGGTTCAGGTAAGTCCTAATTGAACTAGGACTAGTTCTTCCTTGCAATTAGCTCATCCAATAAACCAATTAAACTTGACCCAATCAAGTTCAAACCAAATCTAATTAAATTATATTTAATTAAACTTAATCTTATTTCTCTAACTTAATCAAATTAAGTCAATTAGCAATCAAATTAGTAATCGATCCTCTTATAATAGTTATACTAGGTTAAACATCAATCATATTGATTGTTTAACCCAAGAATGATTCTTAATCATTGATCAATCATCCGATCAGATTGAGACCTTTTATATGTGTGATCCCATAGGTCCAAACCTAAGCCAATAGTATAAAAACTAATTTCTATATCAATCAAAGTAACAATCTAGCAATGGTACTCGACGGTCGGATAGGTCAAATATGTAGAATAACATCCTTAGAATCCATGTGGATATAATTTCTGTATAATTCATCCTCTTAACCAAAATGCTCATAAGATATCTCAAAATTTAACTATCAATTCTGATTAGGTCATCCACATTGTATTTCAAAATATCAAATCCATCTTATGGATTATCCTGGCCAAGATTTTTGCTATATTGAAATACAGTGATGCATTCTTCTCCAACTCTTAGAGTGGTC
The DNA here is from genome assembly GCA_006176705.1 of Cocos nucifera. Lineage (NCBI taxonomy): Eukaryota > Viridiplantae > Streptophyta > Magnoliopsida > Arecales > Arecaceae > Cocos > Cocos nucifera. Next base: position 40,809 of record QRFJ01007275.1, on the reverse strand, counting down.
AATCCCATCTTGATCACTCACTGACTTCGCAAGTACTTGATTATGCCTAAAAATCTTTTATTACTAAATTATATATTTAGTTAGTCCGGTATCGAAGCATAATGAGTTGCTTGCAAGGCACTGTGGTGATTTCAGGTCTAAGAAATATTTATATTTATATCCCATCAGAGCAATTCTTGATAGCAGAATACTCTAAAATTGATCATGTTCAGTGATGTACCCATACATCTCACTTGTATGCCATACCAGTATCTCCACACTTCTTGGTTAAGAGGATAACAAACCTATATGGCATACAATGACTTATGCTCAATAAATGCTGTCATCCTAATTAACAACATATCATTTGATCGTGAACTATTTAAGGACTAATCGATAAATTCACTTTTTATTGAAACTAAACAGTCCTAAGGACTTCATCACAAAAATAAAGTTCATTAGAAGATCTAGACTTTGTGATGAAAATGCTAAAATATATTTTATTTAATAATGAATCAATTATAATTATAAGGTAGCATAATTCTAAAAAGACTGATGATTGAGTTTGGAACATATTTTCCAACACTCCTGCCTCCCCGAATCCTTAGCCCTTAGGTTCCCTCGCCACCCCTTAGCTCCCTTGGTCGATGGCTTCCCCCCGACCATATTCCTCCAGCTGTACCCAGTCCACCTCCTCGAACCCCCAACCGCCTCCCACCTCTGAGCCCTCGAATGCAAGCTTTCAACCTCCTGCCTCCCCAAAACCCTGGCCTGCCATCCTCCTCTTCCTCACCATTTGGTTCCCTCATCACCCCCTCTCTACCCCCAGCCGCCTTCCACTGACCACCTCCTACCTCCTCCACTGAACCCATGGCTGCCTCCCATGAACCCATAGCCACCTCCTGCCTCCCCGAATCTTGACCCTTCGATTCACCTGCCACCCCCTCTCTCCCCCAGCCATATCCCCTTAGCTATAGCTAGCCTGCCTCCTACCTCCCTGAGCCCTCGAGCACAAGCCCCTAACCTCCTACCTTCCTGAAACCCTTGCCCACCATCCTCCTTTCCACCCACCATTTGGTTCCCCGTGCCACACCCTCTTCCCCCCCGGTCGCCTCCTGCCTCTCTCCCCGAACCCCCGATTACCTCCTGCCTCTCCAAACTCTCGACCCTTCGATTCACTGACCATACCCTCTCTCTGCCGACTTGCGGCTTCTCCCAGGCTGTCTCCCCCCAGCTGCACCCAGCCTACCTTCCTGAGCTCCTATGTTGAGAAATATATCCTAAAGTCAATCATCTAGATTGTAAATGATTGAGCTGATTGTAAATATACTTAAATTATTATAATAAATAAAATTATTATTTTAATATTTTTATCATTTTTGTGCATCATCCTATAATGAACTCTTCTATGATGAAGTTCTTAGGACTATTTAGACTTGACAAAGAAGGATTTGTCATTTAGTTCTTAAACTTATTCATGACCAAATGATCCATTATTACCTATGATGATAGTATATCGAGTATAGGTCATTGTGTGTTATACGCATTAGTTATCCTCTTAATCAAGGAGTACGATGTACTGGTATAGCATGCAGGTAAAGTGTATGGGTATATTACACTGAACGTGATTCAATTATGTAGCTCTCTACTATCAAGAGTTTCTTATAAAGGATATGGGTATAAGTATCCCTTAGACCTAAGATTACCATGGTGACTTGCAAGCAACTCATTGTACTTAGGTGCCGAACTATCTAAATTTTTAATTCAGTGATGAAAGATTATTGGGTGTAGTCAAGTACTTATTTTATCGGTGCATGAATTAAGATGAGATTGACTCCAATTGTTGGAGTAGATGCATCACTATATTTCAATTTAGCAAAACCTCAGCCAGGTTGGTTTATTCAATGAACACTGAATTTTGAAATACATTGTAGATGATTTTTCAGGATTGATAGTTAAATCCTAGGTCATCTTTTGAGCATTGAGGTCAAAAGGATAAATTATATGATAACCATATGCCGTAGGTTCGTTGATATTGCATTATGACTATTCGATCCGTCCGGACATCGGGTACCATTGCTAGATAGTCATATCAATTGGTATAAAAAATTAGTTTCTATGCTACCAACTTAGCATTCAAACTGATGGTGTCATATACAATAGGAGTTCTTACCTGATCTGATGGTTGATCAAGAGTTCCAATGGTCTGAGACTCTATGGTCAAGAGTCCCATTGGACTGGAACTATATGACCAGGAGTCCCATTGAACTAGGACTCTACCTTTGTGGGTTCCATTGGACTGGCACTTTGAGTCCTACTTGTTTGGGACTCGATCAAGAGTTTCACTGGTCTAGGACTCTATGATCATGAGTTTCATTCATTTAGGATACTTCGATCAAGAGTCCCACTCATTTGGGACTCTTTGATCAAGAGTTTCATGTAGATTGGACTATATTTTTTAGACATCCATCCGATTGGAACTCTATGTTTACTAGATGATTAATTAGCAATTAGATTACTAATTAGCTTAATTTAATTAAGTGATGAGAATTCAATCAAATTTGATTGAATTTGATTTGATTGGGTTTAACCCGATCAGGTCATGAGTTGACCTAATTGCTTTGGAAGATTCGATCCTAATTTGATCCGAACCTAGATCTAATTAATTTTTAATTTAATTAAATTTTAATTAGATTAAATTAAGTCTAATTTAGTTAGGTTTGACCTAGTCAAATTGGATCTAGAAAATTGGTTTGGTTTCAACCAATTTGGACCAATTCAAAATGGGTTTGAATTTCAAATTCCCTTCTCCCTACGCCTTTACCTTTTGACCCATTTTTCTCCTCCATGCACATTAGGAATGTGCATGGGATTTCCCATGCCTAGAAGAGAAGTGTGAACCCTCTCTTATCTCCCTTTGACCTAGTCCAAGCATTGGATTAGATTGATTTGAAGTTGAATTTTGAATTCAGCATGAATTGGTTTATTTGGTTGAAACCTCCCAACTCCCTCTCATCCTATTCTCCACACCCCTAGCCATTTATCACACATTTTTTTTGGATGATATCTGAGTAAGGGTGCATAGAAGGAGAGTCCTTCTGCTCATCATGCACTTGAATGTGGCAATGGAAGTGGATAGACTTCCATTTGAATTTAAATTCTAGTGGGAGGTTGAAATTATTTCAACCACCCATACTTATCTCCTCCCATGTATTTTTCCCATCAAATTATTGCCAATAAAAGGAAAAATTTTTTGGACATGTGACAGAAGGAGAGGAGGCTTTGTGAGGGAGAATTTGAGATTGGGGGTGCAAGTTTTGAGGGTAGAAATTTTAAAAGTGAGGGAAAAGTTTCTCTTGCACCAATTTTTCCTCACTGCCATTTATTTTATTTTTCTCTCTTTGGTCATCCATCTAAAAAGTGTTTTTGAGAGTGGGTGTATGGTAGAGGAAGAGTCTCTCTACTCATAAAAAATTGTTTCATGAAAAAATTCCATTAAGAGAGGGCGTGAGAGTATTTTCGGGCATTAGGGTTTTTGGGTGTGTGAAACCCTAGAGTTGGGACTTAGGGTTTGGATGGAGAGGTTGAGTGCTATGAGTGCTCGATCACCATCAAAGTTGATACACCATCATGTCATCCTTTGAAGACCATCTTCTAATTTTTTGGAGCATCAGAAAGATCAAAAAGAAGGTGATTGATTAGATCGATCGAAATCAAGCATCAATGGCTCCAGCGAGGAGCTAGCACTCTGATGGAGCTGGTTGGGATTAGAAGCTTGATATGGACCTTCCGTAGAGGCTGGACAAGTGTGTAGCTATAGCACAACATCATGGGCTTCCTTCTATAGATTTGGGTCTTAGAGATCATCTACCTGCACATAGGTATTGTGTTCTGAACACATATCGATTAGCAAATATGATTTGCTGATCAATCGCATTTAAATTTTCTATAACATATTAGCATGTTTAGATCCTAAGTAGGATTTTATGATTTGATCATTAGCATGCATAGAATTAATAGTAGATTAATTTTACTTTCACTAAAAATTTTTTTTTGAAAAATTTTTGAAAATGTATGCTTTAACTCAGATCGATTTCCAACAATGGTATTCGAGCAAGGATTACTTGACATGCTTTTATGTTAATTAAAAAAATTAAATTTTAGCATATATGTTAATTAAAATTATTTCTATTAATAAAAATAATAATTAAAAAATTAAACATGAATATGTTAGATTAGATCTAATATGTGATTCATGCTTTAATTTTATTGTGATTTATTTTTTATTATGAAAATAGCAATAGGTTGCTGTTTATGAAATGAGCTGAACCATTTCTGAAATGAGTCACCTCATTTGGTGAATAAAAAATTAGAAATCTTTCAAAATTTAAAAAATATTTTTAAAATACCAAATCTTAATCCATCGACCCAAAACTTAATTAAAAGCTTAAGTATTATCTCACAGGATCTGAAATTATGAATTAAAGATTCTAAGATATTTGCATAAGCTGTGGGTTAATGGGTTAGATGAATTAGGTCCATTAATTGGATTAGACCTAAGGTTAGTTGAAGAATGAACTAAATTAAAAAAATTGATCAAATCTAATCAAATGTTGAATTAGATTAGGTCAAGGATTCTCTAGATTCAACTTCAATAGTTATCGATGGACAAGTCCATGTCTTTAAAAAGGATGAAGATGGACTTGATTCATGGCTATACGGTCAAGGCCATAGTCACTAGGTTGATCAGACTAAACCTAATTAATCAGTTGGTGTCTAAGATAAATTTAGTAGTGAAAACCAGTGATTTTTAATTGGAAGCTACTCACACTGATTCAATCTTTGATGAGTTAATGGCATATTCCTTTCACTAATCTCATTTACCTAGCTGACATGGTCGATTAGGATTTGATTAGATCACTTGATGATTTATGCTGATCCATGTCACTAGAAATCAGTTTGACTAATTTCAATCAGTAAGACTGAATTAGGTACCCATGGACCTAAATTGATCCTAATCCTAACTTATTGACTTGGTGAAGTCATTAGGAGGATTTGACTTGGTGAAGTCAGAAAAAGAAAATTGGTCCATGTCTTTTCTATTCCTAAATCACATGTAACCTAAATCCTCTGAATTATTAGGTGTTTAAAAATGACTAAGTTTTGGGGATAACTAAGTCATAGCCTCCCATTAAGATGAATAGTAATGAGTCCAATTTTCTAGGTGAACATTGAAGGTGGCTTACACTTGGTGTTCATTTGGATGTTGAAATTACTATCCATCATATGATGATTAGGTCGCACACTTTGAATGATGATCAAGTTGGCCAGAGCTTTTCTCGAACCTGATTTTCATTCATTTGATGCATCGAACTCAATCATGTTAATGGTTAGACTTAACCAGACCTTTTCAGTGAAGGCCATAGCTTGGTGAATTGGCTTCTTAGGCAAAACCTAAATACTAAAAAATTATTTAAAAAAATAATTGGTGGTGACCTACCTATAGATACACACAAGTTGGTTAAAGCTTTCCTTGGGCCCATCTATAGTCTATGTGGATTCTAGTACCCACTAAGGAGTTAGTGTAATTCCTTGAATTAGAGGTAGAGGCTACCAATTCATAAAAATAGTGGATCTTTAGACTAAAGTACAAGTCTTTAGGATTAATTAATTCAAGTACTAATAATATTTCATATTTTTCTTTCAGATAAATAGAATGGCTAGTGTAAGTCTGCTCCATTTACTATTAGACAGTGACAAGCTTTTAGGACCTAATTATGAGGAGTTTAGTATTAACCCTAATCAGGCAGACTTGAAGAGAAATTATCCTCTTGATCCAAATAGGTTGAATAGGAGAAATCATCAAATGATTGCTGGTCAAGGTTGTTATATGATAATATTTTGCAATTTTTCTATTTGTGATACATCTATCTGGGTAATAGATATCAGAAGTCTAATTCACATATGCAATTCACTGCATGGACTTCAAATTGATAGAAAATTTGAGAACAACGATAGATTCCTTAATGTTGAGGATGGAAGTAAAGTTTTAGTCCTAGCATTAGAAACTCTTAAGCTTGTTTTCAAAAATTAATAGTGTCATTTTAATTGACTGTCACTATTATCTATCTTTTATGATGAACATAATATTTATTAGGCTTTTGATCTAAGATGTTTATTATTTATTAATAAAAAAAATATTATGATATCATTATAAATGATGTTATAATAATGTGAGGATAATTTAAAAATGATCTTTATATATTATCATAGCCTATTAGTGTAATGTACACATCAAATAAACATCCGAAACTAGATAATATCATTGATGTCTATCTTTGGTACTATCGGCTCGGTCATATAAATAAGAATAGGATTAACAGGTTAGTCAAGGAGCATATCCTTAACATCGATGATTGTAAATCATTGACATGAGTCCTGTCTTCTTAGTAAAATGACCAAATCATCTTTTACTGAAAAGGATGAATGGGCCACTAAGCTTTTGGGTCTAGTACATATTGATATATGTGGACCTATGAACACATATTCAAGAGATGGGTTCTACTACTTCATTACATTTACTGACGACCTATCTAGATATGGGTATGTCTATCTTATGAAGAGTAAATTTGATTCTTTTGAAATATTCAAATGATATCAAAATGAGGTAAAAAAATAACTTGAAAAGACTATTAAAATTTCTCAATCAAACCAAGAAGGTCAATATCTATTCAATGAGTTTTTTATATATCTAGGAGAGAATGAGATTCTATCACAATGGATTCCTTTAGGAACAGCACAGTATAATGGTGTGTCTGAAAGAAAAAATCAAATTCTATTGGATATGGTTCGTTCCATGATGGGGTTTCCAAGTCTGTCAATTTTATTTTGGGATTATACACTAGAAACTGCTTATTTTATTTTGAACAATGTTCCAAGCAAATCTGTTGCAAAGACTCCATATGAGATATAGATTGGGAGTAGGCCAACACTCTCTTACCCTAGGATTTGGGGATGTCCAACTTATGTTAAACATTTGCAGCCAGAAAAGCTTAGACCAAGATCCAATAAGTGCTTGTTCATAAGGTAGCCCGAGAAACCTAAGGATTATTACTTCTATCTTATTGAAGAATAAAAGATGTTGGTCAGTAATATGGCAGTTCATTTGGAAAAGAAGTTTCTTATGGAAGGAACCGAAGGAAGCAGTGCAGGATTTGCAGTGCTACTTTCAAAAATAGCTAAAATATAGTAGAAAATTAATTAATATAATAAATTAATTTTTGATCATATCAGAATATTAAGCCCTACACTAAGGATCTAAACACAATATGCATACATTCATATAAATCTAAAAATAAAACTATGCAGCAAACTCTTTACTACATCTATCTATTCAGAATATAATATCTTTTCATGGATAGCTGATCACTACAATCTGAATCCACTGAATAATGCTCTAATATTGCACCATAGCTGCACACATATCTGACCTCTATGGTTGGTCCACACAGAGCTCTTGATTCCGATCAGCCCCACTGGAGTGCTAGCTCCTCGCTCGGGCCTTCAATAGCTGATCATGATCGATCTGATCGATCATATACTTTTTGATTTTTTAGATACTCCAAAAAATTAGAACATAAATACTGGAGGATGATGAAAAGGTGTTTCAAATTTGGTGGCGATCCAATGCTCACAGCACTTGATCTCTCCACCCGAACCCAGATTCCCAAATCTAGGGTTTCACTCTATCCAAAAAACATGACACACAGAAAATCCTATCACACCCTCTCTATGAGGAGTTTTTCCATGAAATAAGCCTTTTTGGAAATATAAATTTCAAATCTATAAACCATATTTAGATCATATCTAAAAATTGAGTATCCTTAGAGGTGAAAATTAGAAGAGAAGAGAGGCATGAGGGAAAAATAAGGTGCTACAAACCCTGCTCACCTTCACTCAAAGATTTTTCTTGCCCAAAAGTAATGCCCAATTATATTAAAATTTTTACCATGAAATGCTAGTACCCTCTATTACACACACAAAAATTTTCATAATTTATTGATGTGAATACCAAGGAAAAGGCATATGGAAAGGGATAAGGGTCGGAGGTTTAACTTATTTCAACCTCCCAACCAACATCAAATTCAAAAACCTTCTTATCCCTATCCAATGCCCATACCAGATTATTTGATGCATAGAAGGACTCTCCTTCTTTGCGTCCACTTTGAGAATGTATTGCATAAAGTAAAATCAAAGTGGGCATGGGAAAAGAATTAGAACGAGAGAGAGTTGAGAAGTTTCAACTTCTACATTGAATTCAAAAATCAAATTGTTTTGACCAATCCAACTATTGGACCAGGTCAAAGGAAGAAGAGATAAGGGGTGTAGAAGGTATCTAGGTGTGAGGAAAAATTCACGTAAAATAAAGAGGGGCGTGGGTCAAAGGTTGGTCAAATATTGTACGTGTAGGGAGTTGAAAGTTCAAACCTCCTTTGACATTTCAAAATTGGTTTCAACTAAACCAATTATTCCAAACCCAATAAGACCAGGTCAAATCTAACTAAATTATGCTTAACCCAACTTATTAAATTTATAATCAAATTAAAAATTAATTTGGTCCAGCCCTTGATTAAATTAGGGTCAAATCTCTCACAGCGACTAGGTTAACTCATGACCTAATCGTGCCAAACCCAATCGAATCTAATTTGATCAAACTTGATTAAATCTTCATCGCTCAATCAAATTGAGTTAATCAATAATCAAATTGCTAATTAATCCTTCAGAAATATAGAGTTCTAATCGGATGGATGTTTAGGCAACAGAGTCCATCAACATGAAACTCCTGAAGAGTTTCAAACCAGTGGGACTCTTAAACCCAGTATCCCAAACAAATCAAACTCATGATCATAGAGTTCTAGACTAGTGAGACTCTTGATCAGAGAGTCCTAGATGAATAGAACTCAGAGTCCCAGTCCAGTGAGACTCTTGGTCATAGAGTTTCAATCTAGTGAGACTCTTGACCATAGTGTTCTAGGTCATCAAGACTCATGATCAGCCATCAGATCTGGTAGGAACTCCTTATGTGTGTGACCCTATAGGTTTGGATTTTAAGCCAATAGCATAGAAATCAATTTTCTATACCAATCGATGTGACTATGTAGCAATAGTATCAGACGTTCGGATAGGTCAAAAAATCACAATGCAACCATAATGAACCTGTGGAATATGGTTACCATATAATTCATCCCCTTAACCTCGATGCTCAAAGGATGATTTAGGATTTACTGTCAATTCTAAAATTCATCCATAGTGTATTTCAAAATTTAGCGTCCATCATATAGACTACCCCAGTTGAGGATTTGCTAAATTAAAATATAGCGATGTGTGAGGATTTATGGTGCTCCTAAGCCTTGAGGGGCCATGGAAGGAGTTAGGGTGTTGGCTCTGATGATTTTAGGAGCTTGGTTGGTGCTTCGTAGACCTGGGACACAAGATGAAGCAAGAAACCAAAGTCGAAGAATCAAGACTATAGAAAAAAAATTTTCTGCAGGTTAGCCAGCTCAGTCCAAAATTGGGTCAGCTAAGTCTCAAAGTATAGAAAAAATAGAGAGTTGCACGTTCGAAACTATTAGCACGGCACAGGACTGGGTTGGCTCAGTCTGAAATTGAGATGACCCAGTGAAACTTAGCCAGCTCAGTGCTGAGACTGAGCCGACTTAGTGCGTGGGTAGAGTTATGTGAGGGTCAGTTTTGGGCTAGGATTCGGGTTGATCCCAGGGGTCTTAAGGCCTAGTTTGAGAGCTCTTAAGGTGGCTAATTCATGTATGGGTCGGGTCTAGATTCAAAGGATGAGAGCATAGGAGACATGGGTGTACATGGGCTCGGTGAGTGCTTTCATATATTAGGTTAGCCGGAAAGTTTTTTGGTTGGGCCTAATGGCTACGTATAAATACATAGGTTGTATTAGGGTTTCAATTAAGTGTGGAACACAAAACTTTTCCCCCTCAACTCTCTTCTTCTCTTCTCTCTAGAGCTGCTGCCCTAGGTTCTTGAAGAAGCCCTAGAAAAGAGGGCGTCTCCCTCAAGCCTAAGGAGGGAGGTGCCCCATCACAAATCCAAATGGAGGATCAGTGGTTTACTGCCCATAGAGAACATCATTGGTTCCTTCAGATCCGTGCTAGAGATCAAGAGCTTTCGCAATATGATATTGATGCTTGTGACGCCAAGGATGATTGGCGTTCGAGTGATATCATGGGTCTATTATATGGTATCAGAGCTAGGTGATGCTTGGAAATTATGGACCATAATATGGTATCAGAGCTAGGTGATGCTTAGAACATTATAGACTACAAATTAATATCAGAGCTAGGTGATGCCTGGAACATTGTGGACCGCAACATGGTATCAGAGCCAAGTTTTAGAGCCTGATGGTGCATGGAAAGAGCCAGATTTTAGAGCCTGATGGTGCATGAAAGCGAAGAAGAAGTCATACAAGATGAAATCAGAAATCTGCACAAGGATTTTATGGTATGTCTCAAATCAACCTTATTGTTGCTGTGGTTTGGCCAACTAGGAGCAGCGAATTGAAGGTGGAGGTTGAGAGGATTAACAGAAAGAGATTTTTTTGGAATGGAAGGACTTGGTGCATGATTTGCTGATCGATCTTGGTGGAAAGGTCGAGGTGTATGATGGTTATGTGATAGGCAGAGAGCGCTAGAGTGCTGTAGTAGCACTTTCCTGGAGATGCAGGGCTGAGAAAGGCTTGAGGATACAGCAGCCAAGGAGGATATCTCAGTAGAGAGCATTAGGATTCTCTAGGAAGATGGGCAGTGTAGGGCTATTGAAGAGAGGTTTTCCAAGGGGTAATGATCAAAGGAAGGCTGAAGAAGCGACTATACGTCCTTTAGTTTTTGGAAGATGGGGAAGCAGTCGGAGATGTATTCAACGGTTCGACTAGAGCATGAATTTGCGAAGCCTTGGGAGTGATGGAGATGGATGATCCATGAAGGTCCAGTAAGTTAAGGTTGGACGGCTATAGAGCAGTGTAGAGATGAGTCAAGGAGCACTGGAGTGCTGTAGGAGCGCTACCCTAGAGGCATGGGGCAGAGAGAGGCTTGATGGTGTAGTAGCCGAGGAGTGTATCTCAGTAGAGAGTGTCAGTGGTATCTCAGAGAAATCGGATGCAGTTCTTAGTGAGAGTCAGTAGATCTCAAAGAGCACCAGGAGGTCTCAGGCAACCAGGAGTATCATGGATCCGATTTCTTCTATAGGAGGACTAAAAAGAGTCATGGTTTAGGTGGAGGATGGTTCTTTGGGCACAACTGAAATGATGGTTGGTGTAGGGATAGAAGAGAAGGACTAGAGTGAATTCCCTAGGGTTCAATCACTAGATTTAGAAGAGTTGGATGAGCTCTTGGGTTTTGAAGGTGCCTGCAGATTGCAGAGGTATCTGAGATGGCTTTGAAGAGGGCCATAGAGTGTGGAGGGTTTGAAGGGGCAATGATGGTGTTCGAGATACAGCGGTAGGCCCAGCAGTGCAGCGTTGGATGATTAGCCTCGAGGGACTCGATGATAGAGTCAACTTTTGTAACATCAGATGGACTTTGGATATAGGTGGAGCTCCATAGTGGTGGCTTCACAATTGGAGAGAAAATTTGACATAAGTTCAGAGCATCGGTGATGCACAGTTTCAGATGGAGTGGCGTGTGTAGGTGGACAGGCATAGTTCTGAGAAGATCATATCAGATAGTATAGCATGTGCTGGTGCAGAAATGCTATAGATTCTCCAAAAAAGTTCAAAGAAAGTGATGCACCTGATAAGCAGAGGGGATCCTATAATTCCAAGGTGGTGCCAAGAAGCATGCATAGGTCTTCAGCGGTGGAGGCGGTCATCCCAAAGGCCTCAAGGGTGCACAACAGCTGAAGAGGATTGGCAGAGGCAATGTTTGCATAGGTGCTGTCGAGTGCGTAGGGATAGCGGGATCATGTAGGAGGTCATTGCCGAGGGGTTTGCCAAGGCTTGGGGCACCGAGGAGATTGTGAGGATTTATGGTGCTCCCAAGCCTTGAGAGGCCATGGGAGGAGTCAGGGTGTTGGCTTTGAAGATTTTATGGGCTTGGTTGGTGCTTCATAGACCTGAGACATAAGGCGAAGTAAGGAACCAAAGTCGGAGAATCAAGACTGTCGAAAAATAATTTTCTATAGGTTAGCCGGCTCAGTCCAAAATTGGGTCGGCTAAGTCTTAGAGCATAGGAAAAATAGAGAGCTACATGTTCGAGACTGCTGGCACGGCACAGGACTGAGCCAACCTAATGAAACTTAGCCGACTCAGTGCTGAGACTGAGTCAGCTCAGTGCGCGGATAGAGTTACACAAGGATTTGTTTTGGGTTAGTATCCGAATTGATCCTAGGGGTCTTAAGACCTAGTTTGAGAGGTCTTAAGGTGGCTAATTCATGTATGGGTTGGGTCTACATCCAGAGGATGAGAGCATTGGAGACAAGGGTGTACATAGGCTCGATGAGTGCTTTCATGTATTGGGTTAGCTGGAGAGTTTTTTGGTCGGGCCTAATGACTATGTATAAATACATAGGTTGTATTAGGATTTCAATAAAGTGTGGAACATAGACCTTTTCTCCCTCAACTCTCTTCTTCTCTTCTCTCTAGAGTTGCCACCCTAGGTTCTTGAAGAAGCCCTAGAAAAGGGGGCATCTCCCTCAAGCCTAAGGAGGGAGGTGCCCCATACAGATCTAAGTGGAGGATCGGTGGTTTACTGCCCATAGAGAATGTCACTAGTTTCTTCAGATCCGTGCTAAAGATCAAGAGCTTCCGCAATATGATATCGATGCTTGTGATTTCAAGGATGATTGGCATTTGAGCGATATCATGGGTCTACAATATGGTATCAGAGCTAGGTGATGCCTGGAACATTGTGGACCACAGCATGGTATCAGAGCTAGGTGATGCTTGAAATATTGTGGACTATAACATGATGCACTTGCTCCAACACTTGGAGGGGTCAATCCCATCTTTACTCACACACCAACAAGCCATGTACTTGACTGCACCCAATAGCCTTCTATCACTGAATTAGAAATTTAGGTAGTTCGGTACCTAAGTATAGTGAGTTTCTTGCAAGTCACCATGGTGGTCTCAGGTCTAAGGGACACTTATACCCATATCCTTTGGGACTAATCCTGATAGAAAAAAGCTCCAGAGTTGGTCACGTTCAGTGTAGATGTATCCATACATCTCACTTGTATGTCATACCAGTGTCTCAACATTCCTTGGTTACGAGGACAACCAATCTATATGGCACATAATGACCTATACTTGATAAATGTTGTCGTCCTAAGTAATAATGTATCTTTTGGTCATGAACAATTTAAGGACTAAATGATAAATCCTCCTTTATCGAATCCAGATAGTCTTAAGGACTTCATCACAATAGTGGAGTTCATTTGAAGATAATAGATTTTATGATAAAAAATATCAAAATAACTTTTATTAATTTACGATTTATATATAATTATAAATGTATAGCCCAACCATCAATAGACTGACGATTGGCTTTGGGACATATTCCCAATAATCTTCCACTTGGACTAAAGTCAATCGGTGCAGTATCTAATATCTATCTTCGACTTGAAGTCGGTGAACTCCTTCACCGTAATAGCTTTAGTGAATGGGTCGGTCAGGTTCTCCTTTCTGTCGATCTTCTGAAGGTCGACATCATCTCGATCCATAATTTTTAGGACAAGATGGAAGTGATGTAGAATATGCTTTATTTGCTAGTGTGCCTTAGGTTCCTTTGCCTAAGCAATGGCTCTAGAGTTATCGCAATAGAACAGAACTGGACCATCAAGTAAGGGTGCTACTTCGAGCATGATGATGAATTTTCTTAGCTACACTGCTTCTTTGGTAGCATCTGATGCAGCGACATACTCTGCCTCATAATTTGAATTGACCATAGTGTGCTGCTTGGAACACTTCCAACAGATGACCCTACCATTAAGGATGAGTATATATCTTGGCACACTCTTGCTATCATCATGATCAGACTGGAAACTGGAGTATGTGAACCCCACAAGTTTCAAGTCTATTTCACCATATACAAGCCACTGGTTCTTAGTATTTCTTAAATACTTCAGGATGGTTTAACAACCTTCTAGTGGTTCTCTCCTAGATTAGATTGGTATCTACTCACTATCCCTAGTGAGTATGCCACATCTGATCGTGTACATATCATGGTGTACATGATAGAATCTACTACTGAAGCATATTGTATTCTACTCATATGCTTTTTTTCTAGAGGTGTTGTCGGACAATCCCTCTTTGAAAGAGAAATTCCATGGCCTATCGATAGATAGCCTTTCTTAAAATTCTCCATGCTAAACCATTTCAGCATAGTATCAATCTATGTAGACTACAACAATCCAAGAAACCTTTTAGATCTATCTTTATAGATCTTCATCCCTAGGATGTAGGAAGCTTTTCCTAGATTCTTCATGGAGAACTATGATGACAGTCAGATCTTTATTTCTTGCAATGCAGGGACATCATTTTCGATTAAGAGAATATCATCCACATATAATACTAGGAATACTATTACTGAACCATTAGCCCACTTATATATGTAGGGCTCCTCTTTGTTCTTAACAAAGCCATACATTTTGATTATTTTATCAAATCGTATATTCTAGCTCTGAGATGCCTGCTTTAATCCATAAATGGATCTTTAAAGCTTACACACCTTAGATTCATCTATGGATGTGAATCCTTCAGGCTGTATCATATACACCTCTTCATCCAGCTCTCCATTTAGGAAAGCCATTTTTACATCCATCTACTAGATTTTATTATCTAGATGGGCAGCGATAGCAAGCATAATCCAAATGGATTTAAGCATTATCGTAGGAAAAAATGTCTCATCATAGTCAATATCATAACATTGACAATATCCCTTGGCAACCAGATGGGCTTTATAGATCTCCACCTTTCCGTTGGCACCCTTTTTTCTTGAAGACCCACTTACACCCTATGGATTTTACCCCTTTGGGTGGGTCAACCAATGTTCATACATATTGACCTTCATGGATTTCATTTCGGATTTCATGGCCTCAAGCCATTTCTCAAAGTCGGATCTCTGCATTGCATCCATATAGGTGATCGAATCTTGATCGTTCTAATCGAGTTCGATAGGATCCCCGTCCTGGATCAGAAAATCATAGTATCTATTCGGTTGACGTGGTAATCTACTAGATCACCTTAAAGGTGCATCTACAATGGGTTCTATATCTGATCTAATCAAATCCAGCTCAGGTTCTACAACTTATATCTACTTTTCCACCTATTGTACTTCATCAAGTTCGACCTTAGAGGCATTAGTTCCTTCACCAAGGAACTTCTTTTCTAAAAAAATAGCCTTAAGGCTGACAAACACATTTTGCTCATCAGCAAGGTAGAAGTAGTATCCTTTGATTTCTTTTAGGTAACCTATAAAACTACACTTATCAGATCTAGGTCCAAGCTTGTTTGTCATCAAACGTTTGACATAAGCTGGACATCCCCAAATCCTAAGATGTGAAAGCACTGGCTTACATCCTATCCATATCTCATATGATGTTTTATTAACAGATTTACTCAAAATCTTACTTAGAATGTAACAAGCTGACTCGAGCGCATATCCCCATAGGGAGATCGGCAAACCAGCAAACCCCATCATGGATCGAATCATGTCTAACAGGATCCGATTTCTTCTTTCAGACACACCATTATGTTGTGGTGTTCTAGGAGGGGTCCATTGGGAGAGAATTCGGTTCTCTCCAAGATATGTCAGAAACTCATTAAAAAGATATTCACCCCCTTGGTCAGACCGAAGAGTTTTAATACTTTTCCCAATTTGCTTTTCTACCTCCCTTTGAAATAGTTTGAACATTTCAAATGACTCTGACTTATGCTTCATTAAATAGATGTACCCATATCTCGATAGGTCGTCTATGAAGGTTATGAAGTAGAAGTATCCACCTCTGACACTTGAGCTCATGGGTCCATATACATCCGAATGTACTAGACTTAGGAGTTCAGTGGATCGTTTACCTTTTTCAGTAAAAGATGATTTGATCATCTTACCAAGAAGATAGGACTCACGGGTTGGAAGTGATTCACAATCACTAACCTCAAGAATTTCTTCTTGAGTTAACTTATTAATTCTATTCTTGTTAATACGACCTAGCCTACAGTGCCAAAGGTATACATCAAACACATCACTAATTCTAGGACGTTTATTGGTGGATTGAACCACATTAACAGGCATAGAAAGTAAATAATTTTTATTATTCAATTATCTAATAAAAATTATAACACCATTCAAAATTACATTATAATTTTTTTTATTGATATTTCAAAATCATTCATGGCCAAAAGGCCTACAGAAATGACATTCAATGAGAAAGTTCGACAAAAATGACATTCATCAAGAATAACTTTATTTGAATTGATTACAAGGTTCATGATTCCTAAAGCTAGAATTAAAACTTGTCTTCCATCTCCAACATTCAGGAGCCTCTCATCTTGATCAAATCTCCTACTGACCTGCAAGCCCTACATAGAATTACAAATATAATAAGGGCTTTCAGTATCTAATACCTAGGTAGTAGAATCAAATAAGAAAAAGTTGTAAGGTGTTATCATATAATTACCTTGCCCAGCAACCACTTGCTTTCTTCTTGGCCTGTTCGAGTCCAGGAAGGCAATGTACAGAGGATAGTTTCTCTTCCAATACCTCTGCTTCTTGTAGAAGAAGCACTCTGCCGGGCTCTGGTCAGGCTTGCGCTTCTTGGTCCGACCCTGTGCAGTCATCCCAGCATTTTGCTACACCCTCTTGTTCTTCTTCTTCTTGTTCTTCTTTCCTTTCTTAAAGGGTCGATGACCAAAAGAAGACCCTCCCACTACATTCACTATCTCCTTGTGGAGTTGGTGATCCTTCTCAAAGTTCTGCAGCAACCCCAATAATCCATGGTAGTTGACTGCAGGCTTTGTCATTCTAAAATGAGTTAGGAAGGGGAGGAAGGACTTGGACAAGGAATTAAGGATTGCATCCTTACCGGGCTGCTCGTGCAGGAAAAAGCCCAGCTTGTTAAGGTACTCGATCATGTACAATACATGATCGATGACTGAGGCCCCATCCCTCATCCGAGCATTGAAAATAGCATAACTTATTTTGTGCCTTTTAACATCATCAGGCATGCCAAAGGAGTCATTCAACATTTAAAATATCTCTTATGGCTAGGCATTTTCAAACCTACAGCTGAACTCGTCGTTCAGTACTATCGACATTATACACCGAATGATGGTGCGATCATTGAGTCACTTCTGATAAGTGTCTTGAATCGCTCATCTAGCATTCGGAGCTGGCTTCTCAAGTGCAGGATCCGTTATAACATAAAGGATCTGCTCATGCTCCAGGATGATTTTCTACTTACGATACCAGCTATCGTAGTTGGGTACCATTAATTTATCATTGTCTAATAATGACCGGAGCGATAGGTTAGTGGCCATTTCTGCATAATAAGGAAAACCAAATCTAATTAGTATATGAATCAATTATCCTAAAGACTAGGACTTTAGTCTAAAGGTTCTCTCACTATTTTATACGAATTGGTAGCCTCTACCTCCAATTCGAGATATTACTTTAATTTTTTAGTGGGTACTAGAATCCACATAGACCATACACGAGCCCAACTTTGGTTGGTCAACCCATGTGCATCTATGAGTAGGATCAAAATCAATTATTTCTCTAAATAATTTTTAGTAATATCAATTTTGCCTCAGAGACCTAATCAGTATGCTTTGGCCTCCACTGAAAAAGTTCGGCTAAGTCCAACCATTAACATGACCACATTTGGTCTTATCTAACCAATAAATAATCCGGCCCGACTTGGTCGGCCAACCCAAACACTATCATAAAGACTTAACCAAATCATCATTTTATGAATGATAATTTCATTAGTCAATAAGCATCAGACCTTTGGGCCTTCAGTGATTATCAAATTAATGAACCCATTATCACTCAACTTAATGGAAGGCTATAATTTAGTTATCTATATAATTATTTTATTTTTAGAAATCTAATAATTTTAGAGGATTTAGTTAACATATTTAAGAAAAGTGAGCTAATTTCAATCCTCCGACTGACTCAACCAAATCAGATAAAAAAAAAAGATCTAATCTATGCTGGCATTAGGAGCACCTAAATCAGTTAGACTGATTTACCTAATTGACATGGATGAGCCCGAATCACCAAGTGATCTAATCGAAACCTAACTCATCAGAATGGTCAGGTAAGTGAGATCAGTAGAAAGGATATGCCATTAACTCATCAAAGATCGAATCAGTGCGAGTAGCTTTCAATTAAAAACCACTAATCAAACCGCCAAACTTATCTTAGACACCATCTGATTTATTAGTTTTAATTTGACCAACCTAGTAATTTGGGGTTCAACCACGTAGCCATGAATCAACTCCATTTGGTCCTTATTAAAGGCATGAACTTGACCAACTACAACTATTGTAATTGAGTCTATAGAGTTTTTAACCTAATCTAAATTAATATTTAATTAGATTTGATCAATTACTCTAATTTAGTCCACTCTTTAACTAACCTTAGGTCTAATCCAATTTATGGACCTAATTCAACTAACCCAATAACCCATATTTTATGATTAATGACTTAGAGTCTTAATTCATAATTTTAGATACTAAATTATTATACTTAATATTTAATTAAGTTTATGGGCTATGGGTTAGGGTTCGGCATTTTGAAAAATATTTTTTAAATTTTTGAAAGATTTTTTATAACTTAGTATTATTCACCAATTGAGTCGACTCACTTTAAAATTGAATCGACTCAATTTATAAATAATACTAGTTGTAGGATTTAATTTGAAACTATGTACACTACATAATACTAAATCATGAATTAAACTTTATCTAATTATGCATTCAAGATCATAAATCAGATTAAAGCCAAATACAATTAGATTATAAAACTATTAGATCAAATCTAAGATTTTATGATTAATGATATAGATCAATAACGTACTAGGACAATCTTTTCACTATAGGAGATAAACCCTACAGCACGACAACCTGCAGTCTGAGCAATCTTGATTTTAATTTTAAGATCTAATTAATTAGATTATTAGATTAATATTTAGATCAAATCTAAATTATCAATCTAAAATACACAAGCATATCATGTTTAGCAAACCTTGCTCTGATATCATTTGAAGAAAGTAGTGCAGGATTTGTAGTATTACTTTTAAAAATAATTAAAATATAGTAAAAAATTAATTAATCTAATTAATTAATTTTTGATCATATCAGAATATTAAGCTCTACACTAAGGATCGAAACATAATATGCATGCATTCATATAGATCTGAAAATAAAACTTTGCAGCAAATACTTTACTACATCTATCTGTTCAGAGTACAATATCTTTTCATGGATAGCTGATCACCATAATCTGAATCCATCAGATAATGCTCTACTATTGCACCATAGCCACACACATGTTCGGCCTCTATGGTTGATCCACACGAAGCTCCTAGTCTAGATCGGTCCGACTGGAGTGCTATCACCTCGTCGGGGTCTTCAATGACTGATCATGATCGATCCAATCGATCATATACTTTCTAATTTTTTAAATACTCCAAAAAATTAGAACTCAAATATTGGAGAATTATGATGAGGTGTTTCAATTTTGGTGGTGATCCGATGCTCACAGCACTCAATCTCTCCATCTGAACCCAGATTCCCAAATCTAGGGTTTCACTTTACCCAGAAAACCTGACATACTAAAAATCCTATCACGCCCTATCTATGTGGTGTTTTTCCTTGAAACAAGTTTTTGTGGAAAGATAACTTTTAGATCTATAAAACCTATTCAGATCATATCTAAAAATTGGGTATCCTTAGAGGTAAAAATCAGAAGAGAAGAGAGGCATGAGGGAAAAATAAGGTGTTGTAGGACCCTGCTCACCTTTACTCCAAGATTTTTCTTGTCCAAAAATAATGTCCAATCACATTGAAAGTTTTACCACAGAATTCTAACCTACTCTATTGCACATAAAAAATTTTTCATAATTAATTGACGTGAATACCATGGGAAAGGGACGTGGAAAGAGATAAGGGTTCGAGGTTGAACTTGTTTCAACCTCCCAACCAACATCAAATTCAAAAACATTCTTATCCCTATCCAATGCCCATACCAAAGTATTTGACGTATAGAAGGACTCTACTTCTATGTGTCCACTCTGAGAATGCACAAAAAATTGCATGAATTAAAATCAAAGTGGGCATGGGAAAAGGATAAGAATGAGAGGGAGTTGAGAAGTTTCAACTTCTATATTGAATTCAAAATTCAAATTATTTTGACCAATCCAACCATTGGACTAGGTCAAAGGTAGAAGAGATAAGGCATGCAGAAGGTATCTGGGTGTGAGGAAAAATTCATGTAAAATAAAGAGGGGCATGGGTCAAAGGTTGGTCTAATATTGTAGGCGTAGGGAGTTGAAAGTTCAAACCTCCTTTGACTTTTCAAAATTGGTTTCAACTAAACCAATTATTTTAGACCCAATAAGACCATGTCAAATCTAACTAAATTAGGCTTAACCCAACTTATTAAATTTTTAATCAAATTAAAAATTAATTTGATCCAACCCCTAATTAAATCAGGGTCAAATCTCCCACAGCGATTAAATCAACTCATGACCTGATCTAGTCAAACCCAATTGAATACAATTCGATCAAACTTGATCAAATCCCCATCACTCAATCAAATTGAGTTAATCAACAATCAAATTGCTAATTAATCCTTCAATAAATATAGAGTCCTAATCGGATGGATGTCTTGGCAATAGAGTCCATCAACATGAAACTTTTGAAGAGTCCCAAACTAGTGGGACTCTTAAATTCAGTGTCCCAAATGAATCAAACTCATGATCATAGAGTTTTAGACTAGTGGAACTCTTGATTAGAGAGTCCTAGATGAGTAAGACTTAGAGTTTCAGTCCAATGAGATACTTGGTCATAGAGTTCCAATCTAGTGGGACTCTTAACCATAGTGTCCTAGGTCATCAGGACTCATGATCAGCCATCAGATCAGGTAGAAACTCCTTATGTGTGTGACCCCATAGGTTTGAATCCTAAGTCGATAGCACAAGAACCAATTTTCTATACCAATTGATGTAACCATCTAGCAATGATACCCGACATCAGGATAGGTCAAAAATCGCAATGCAATAATGATGAACCAGTGCAATATGGTTATCGTATAATTCATCATCTTGACCTTGATGCTCAAAAGATGATTTAAGATTTACTGTCAATCCTTAAATTCATCCATAGTATATTTCAAACTTTAGCATCCATCATATGGACTATCCTGGCCAAGGATTTGCTAATTTGAAATACAGCGATGCACTTGCTCCAACACTTGGAGGGGTCAGTCCCATCTTGACTCATATACCAACAAGCCAAGTACTTGACTATAGCCAGTAGCCTTCCATCACTGAATTAAAAATTTAGATAGTTCGGTACCTAAGTACAGTGAATTGCTTGCAAGTCACCATGGTGGTCTCAGGTCTAAGGGACACTTATACCCATATCTTTCGGAGCTAATCTTGATAGAGGAAAGGCTCCAGAGTTGGTCATGTTCAATGTAGATGTACCCATACATCTCACTTGCATGCTATATCAGTGTCTCAATATTCCTTGGTTACGACGACAACCAACCTATATGGCGCACAATGACCTATACTTGATAAATGTTGTCGTCCTAAGTAACAACGTATCTTTTGATCGTGAACAATTTAAGGACAAAATAATAAATCCTTGTTTGTTGAATCTATATAGTCCTAAGAACTTTATCACAACATAGGAGTTCATTAGAAGATAATAGATTTTATGATGAAAAATGCCAAAATAACTTTTATTAATTTATGATTTATATATAATTATAAATATATAGCCCAATCATCAATAGACAGATGATTGACTTTGGAACATATTCTCAATAGGAACTACTATCTCTAATGTTGAACTTAGTGAAGTTCGACAGATGGAAGAACCAACACATTCTAGTAAACCTGTAGAATTTGATTTGATAAGATCAAACCTAGAGCCCATTGAAGAGGCACCTTTAAGGAGATCTGGTAAAGTATCACATCAATTGAATAGATACTATGATTTCTTGGTTCGGAATGGTGATCCTATTAAACTTGATGAGAACGACGAGGATCTGATCACTTATATAGATGCCATGCAGAGGTCCGATTCTGATAAGTGGCTGGAAGCCATGAAGTTTGAAATGGAGTCCATGTAAGTCAATAATATATGGACATTGGTTGATCCACCTGAAAGGATAAAATCCATTGAGTGTAAGTGAATTTTCAAAAGAAAAAGGGATGCAGATGGGAAGATGGAGACCTATAAAGCTCGTCTGGTTGCCAACATATATCGTTAGCATTATGGTATTTACTATGATGAGATGTTTCTCCGATGGCAATGCTCAAGTTCATTTGGATTATGCTTGCAATAGCAGTACATCTAAACTACGAGATCTGGCAGATGGATGTAGAAATAACTTTTCTAAATGGAGAGTTGGATGAAAAGGTGTATATGATACAACCTGAGGATTTCACATCCACAGATGAGTTCAAGATGTGCAAGCTTTAGAGATCCATTTATGGATTGAAGCAGGCATCATGGAGTTGAAACATGCATTTTGATAAAGTGATCAGAATATATGGCTTTGTTAAGAATGGAGAGGAACCCTACATCTATAAACGGGCTAATAGTTCTATAATAGTATTTCTTATACCGTATGTGGATGATATTTTCTTAATCGAGAATGACATTCTTGCACTATAGGAAATAAAGGTTTAGCTATCGTTGCAATTCTCCATGAAGGATTTGGGACAAGCTTCTTACATCCTAGGGATGAAGATCTATAGAGATAGATCTAAAAGGTTGCTTGGATTATCTCAGTCCACGTACATTGATACCATGCTGAAGAGGTTTAGCATGGCAAATTTCAAGAAGGGCTATCTCTCGATAGGCTTTGAAATTACTCTCTCGAAAAGGGATTGTCCAACAACTCCTCAAGAGAGAGAGAGCATATGAGTAGAATACTATATGCTTCAGCAGTGGATTTGTTAATGCAAACATGATTAATGAAACAGACACAACTTTTCAAATTTCTACGATCACAACTCTTCATCTTCTACAGACATAACTTTTCACCTTTTACAGTCATGACTATTCTAGTTGAATAGTCAAAACTCTTTGTTTCTCTGTTGTTCCAGAAGAGTCACAACTCTTTGTTTTCTATTGTTCCAGAAGAGTTACAACTCTTTGTATATATTAATGTATTGTTCAATCTATAAATACTAGAGTATAAGAGGAAGAAATGTAAGACTCTCATCCTCTATAATTCAGAAATATCTTTTTCTCTCTTAGATCCTTTCTCTTTTATTTTTTTTAAAGAAGTTACTTGTGGACCTACCTCCAACACTTGGTATCAGAGCAGGAAGCATTGAATGCAATTGCATCATTCCAGTTCCCTCGTCTCACCAAAGATAATTATGAGTCATGGGCAATTAGAATGAAGGCCCTTCTTGGATCCCACGATGTATGGGAAGTCACAGAATCTAGTTTTGATGAGCCTAAAGAAGATGTACAGCTCACTCAACATCAAAAGGAAGCTTTGGTGAGAACTAGGAAGAAGGACCGGCAAGCGCTGACATAATTTTTCAGTCCTTGGATGATTTCATGTTTGAGAAGGTGGCGGAGGCCTCAATAGCAAAGCAAGCTTGGGAGATTCTCAAAAATTCTTTCAAAGGAGTAGAAAGATTAAAGAGAGTCAGATTACAAACACTACAAGGAGAATTTGAAAAGTTGGAAATGAAGCAGATGGAGTTCATTTTGGAGTATTTCAGTAGAGTTCAATTGATTACAAATCAATTGAAAAGAAATGGAGAAGACATCAGCACCATAAGGATTCTAGAGAAGATTCTTAGATCCCTAGATTCGTAGTTTGAGTACATGGTGGTCGCCATAGAAGAAGCAAAAGACTTGGATAGCATGACGATAGATGAATTGATGGGAACTTTACAAGCACATGAAGAGAGAATTAACAAAAACAAGGTTGAAGTAGTGGAGAAAATGATGCAGACAACTCTTTCTCTAAATCAGAGAAATCATGTAAATAATTCAAGAAATAGAGGATGAGAAAGAGGTCATGGACATGGCATATAGAGGGATGCTAATCAATAGTCAAACTCTCAATATCAAAGATATCAGAAGGGAGAAAATAGAGGCAGAGGGAGAGGTAGAGGAGTTACAAGGAAAGACAGGTCACAAGTAGAATGCTATAATTGTCATAAATATGGCCATTATGCTTCAGAGTGCCGAAAGAAGACACTACTTCCAAAAAGAACTACGATAACAGTTTTTGAAACCGCTGTAATAGAATCTACGGCAGCGTTTAACCCTAACCGCTACCATGGGTCTGACCTATGGCAGTGGTTAGGGTTAACCGCTACCATGGGACAGAGCTATGGCAGCGATTAGGGTTAACCACTACCATAGGTTTGTAACCGCTGCCATGAGTCGAACCTATGGCAACGGTTAAGGTTAACCACTACTGTAGGTTAAACTATGGCAGCAGTTCTTTATAACTGCTGTCATAGGCTTAACCTACTGCAGCGGTTAGTCAAAATCGCTACGATATATTTTTTCATACTTTTGCTCTAAATATTATATAATTTAAAAATTTAATATCTATCTTCATCATTTATTATCTAAATAATTATCATTAGAGTGTCATCACAAAAGGCCACCAATGTGTCTGAAAAATTCAATCAGAAAAATTTAATTTCGACGACCACGAACGACGATGCAATGATCTAATAAATGAAGACTTTCGATGTGTCTAAAAATCTGCAACGATTATCTTGATGATGTTTGTAGTGTATTATCAATATTTTACTTCAATCAGATGTTGTTATCATGATCAATTAGCATAGGATGATTTTGACCGTTAAATGAAGAAATGAGTGATCAAAGGACCAGATGACATTCGATTATGAGATAATTTTTTAGATAAATGACCTTGGCTACTATTTTAATAATTTTTATGATGGTAATTATAAAGTTTAAATCATTTTTATAAGAACCATTCATGTTAAGTAGATCTTGCAAAAGCACGAGCATAATTATCAATAGAGTTTAAGAATGGGTATTAAGTGACGTATAGTTTTGAATCATTCTTAAATTCATGATTTAAATTTTATGATCATCATCATATAAATTATTAAAATAATAGTCAAGATCGTTTATCTGAAAAATTATCTCATGGATGGATGTCATCTAGTCCTTTGATCACTCATTTCTCATTTAACAGCTGAAATAACTCCATGCTAAATTCACCATGATAACGATACCCGATTGAAGTAAAACATTGATAGTATGCTACAAACATCATCGAGATCATTATTATAGATTTTTGGATACATTGGAGGGCTCCATCTATCAGATCATGGCATTATCATTCGTGATCATCAAAATTAAATTTTTTTGATCGATGAAGCTAGGGCCATCAGATCGAGGTGGCCTTTCGTGATGACACTCTAATTATAATTATTTAGATAATGAACGATCAAGATGAAAAATAAAATTTTAAATTATATAATACTTAGAGAAAAAATATGAAAATATATATCATAATGATTATGACTAACCACTGTAATAGGTTGAGCTTATGACAACAGTTACAAAGAACCACTGCCATAGTTTAATCTATGGCAATGGTTAATAAAAACTGCTACCATAGCTCTATTCCCATTGATCGAGTCGGCTTGGATCCAAATCAGATCGACTTGATGGTCAGTTAGATCAGCTCGACTCCAAATTGGGCTGGCTTACTCAGAAAAATAGAATATTCATTTATGTAGCCTAAGACTCGGGCCGGCTTCATTTCAATTCAGGTAGGCTCGAATTCTAATACCTATGGCAGCGATTCCAAAATCGTTGTCATAGGTTAGGTTATTTCCAGCTATTTGCCTCTAAATTATTTTTTCTTTCTGTCGATTGTTCTCTTTCTCTCTCCCTTCTCTCTGCCATCGGTGAGACCTCACCCCTCCCTTTCCTTCCTCAGTCGGTGCCGCCTCCACCCACGCTTCCCCTTTCTTCCTTGACCGATGCCACCACCTCCCCCTCTTCCCTTTCCTTCCCCATCTTCCCCGACCTAGGCCTGCGGCTTCTCTATTGGGCTGCAGCTCGCAACCCACCCCTCCGGCCCCCTCTGGCTCTGTCCGCAGCCTACCCCCTCGGCCTCCTTGTCACCGCACCACCCCCTTCCCTTCTTCCTTAGCCTAGGCTCGTGGCTCCTCCGCCAGGCTGCCGCTCACAACCCAACACCCTGCCCCCCCTCCACCTCCTCCACAGCCCACCCCCCCAGCCTCCTAAGCACCATGCCACCCTCTTCCCCTTCTTCCCCGGCCTAGGCCCGCAGCTCTTCCACCGGGCTACCGCCCGTAACCCACCCCCCTGCCACCCCTCTGGCTCCACTCGCAGCCCACCCCCCGGCCTCCCCACCACCACACCACCCTCCTCCTCCTCCTTCCTCCCCTCCTCCTCGATCGTCGGCTACGATCACCTCTCTCTCTCTTCTCTTCCCTTGGTCTGGCTGCTAGCCCCGACCCCTCCCTACTCTCTCTCTCTCCTCTCTTCCCTCGGCTCGATCCCCCCTCCTTCCCCTTCTTTTCTAGCCAGCCCGACTGCCAGCTCTACCACCTCCTCTCTTTCCTTGGTCCGACCCCCCTTACTGCTATATCTCTCTCTTTCCTTTTTCGCTCTCTCCTCTTTCTCTTTCTCTCTCTTCTCTCTTTCTAATTCACTATTTATCTCGATCGTTTTGCAAGTGATCTCTAGCATCATCGTTTTCCTCTAGCACCGCTGTCGGCAATCCTTGGAGCTGTCTGTGTGATCCCTCTATGTAGCTGCAGGTATGATTTTTTTTAAAATTTTATAGTATTATTATAAATATTTATTATAAAAAATATAATTATTCATCGATCGTGGATCATGCTGGTGGATAAGAACTCCTACCGACTGGTTCTGGACCATGTCGGTGAGTTTTGGGCTGGGTCATGCCGTGTTGACGGTCATGGACGGTCGTGGGTCATGCCATGTTGGTGGCCATAGATGGCCCTTAGGCCTTGTTGGTCGATAGAAAAATCCCCACTAGCGGATTTTGGGCCATGTCAACAGCCATGGGTCGTGCTAATGGATAAGAGAACTTTTGCCAACTATTTATATCCTGTTGTTTTCATTTATTGCATTACATAATGATAGATCCATTAATTGATTAGTGTACATAATCTTCGGCATCTGTACATTTATATGTAATTGTATAGATGGGAGAATTATGAACCATGATGAATTGATTGTCCGATTTGGATAGTTTGGGACTTGCAAATAATTCTATAGGTAATTTCAATAATCAAACGGTATGCTAAGAATTCTGAATAAAATTTTGAACAGTAATTTTCTTTTGTTCTTCCTACATGAGAGAACTAAGAAGAAATGCTGTCAAAATTTCATTCGATCCTTGTTGCAAATCATTTGATTACTATAATAAATCTACAAAATTAATATAATTTTTGAATGGAATAGGACTTATCTTTATCTATTAGATGGTGATAGGATGCTTTATTGCATATCTAAAAATGATATTTAATATGATTTCCATATATGATATTTATTTTGATTCCTATTTATGATATATTTTTTATTTATAATACATATTTTTTTATAATGCATTAGTATATATTATAAGTTGCACACATGATTTAATTACAGTATCACCAATTTTTATAATGGATAAGAAGTGGATGAAGTTTAGTAGGCTCTCGTCAGAATATAAAGCTGGACTTTAAAAATTTTTTGATTTTACTATAGAAAAATTTGGCGACCACGAATTTATCCAATGCCCTTGTAAAAAATATATGGGTGGGCCATGGCATATTTTTGATGATATCAAAGTTGATAATAATGTTGGACCATGCATGCAAAGTGCTCCTCTAAGATAAAACTTATCTAGTACTGTCGAGGTCCTAAATACATTTATCAGGAGTGATAGTGATGTCCATATTGTAGATGCCACTAGACGATGATGTCACAACATAAAATTGAGGTCATGATTGATGCATAAGATGGACTAGCCAACCTAGCAAGCCTAACGAAGATGTCTAAGTCAGTAAATTAGATATATAATTTCTACCAAAAATTTGATAGAGTTTTTCTTAAAAGTTGGACATTTTTGAAAGTATAATTTTCTACTCCAAATTTTAAAGAATAATCCTCTAAACAATGATTAATGAATAGACCAAGTATAACCTTTTTCCAGCTGACCGAGCTAGCTCAGCTCCAAATTGAGCCAGCATGAATGCCAGTCGAGTCAGCTCGATGCCAAATTGAGCTGACTCTCTCAGAAAAATAGAAAACTCATTATGTAGCCTGAGACTCGAGCTAGCTTGATTTCAATTCAGGTCAGCTTGAATTTCAGAATTTCAAAAATTTTACTCTTCAGACTCTATTCACATCTTTACTTAAATCTCAATTTATTTATATTTAAGTTAATATTCTCATTTATTTTACTCTTCATTAACTTTAAAATATAAATGTAAATAAAGAACACCCTCTTACTTGGAACCAATAAAAATATCAAAAAAATCAAAATTCTTAAGAATAAGAAACTAAAATTTGGATTCTAGTTTAAATTATCTAAATTTAAAACTTTTAAAGCTTTTAAAACTTTCTTGCTTTAGAATAAATAGGTTAAAGGATCTCTAAAATTTGTTAAAAATTACTTATTGACTCACCAACATCTAGAGATCAATTACCAAGATTTTTTTGTTCCAAAAAAATGCATATTTTATATAACCCTCCTTATAGGTGCTAGTTTTCAGACTTGAAAAATTTTTAAGACTCGAAATGATCGATAGTCATAATTTATACTCAAATGGCTTTAATAAATTTTAGTAAAATAAGTTTAATTCAAAGTAGTTTATAACTAAGATTAAGTGGCTTATAAGGTCAATCCTAGAAACTTAAGTTAACACCAAAGAAATAACATATAATCCAAAAATTCTATATAAGACTAGGGTATTATAGATGACTTCAACATTCTGGTATAAATATTAGTCTATTTATTGATACTATACTAATATTATTGTTCAACATGTTATATTGGTTAATGTTATTAACATTGCAGGTCATGATGGCACTAAAATGCCATCTAGCTTTCACCCCCATCCCTCGACGGGTTATGCAAAGCTAGGCATTTGAGGAGTAGTCGGAGCATACTCTATCTACCTCCACATCGGCTGCTCAGGAACCATCGATATCTACTCCACCGTCGACATCTACTCCACCAGCATCTGAGCCTCCACCATCAGCCACATCTCCGACTTATGCTCTAACACCGATATCTAAGTGTACATTTTTATTATATTATTTATTTATTTTTTTATATAGTATTTATATATTTATATATTTGTATAATATATTTTTATGATAGGTGCATCATCTAGTAGGATATTTCATGGTCCCACACTCATGCCACATGTGTAGAACCGTCAGCATCAGGTGATGGTGTAGTATGATGCGGAGAGGAGATCGGTATGGAAGACCATGTGGGAGATGCATTCATTTTTTGGAGTGCTTGTAAGATGGTTCTTCATTATTTTGGTATTGCCCATAGACTAGTGATTGATGGATGCTGGTGTCAAAGATCGGGTGTGGAAGGATATATGAATAAGTGTATCTTAATTATATATGCATTTGATATATTTACACATTATTTAATTAGAATAATTTGATAATCGACTTTTGATAATTTTGTGCAGAGGAGGTACAATTTTTCAAATCACGAGAGGGCTTGAGATGTCCAACTGAAGAAGATTAGAGAGTTATATTAGGTCTATAAGATCAAACTCTATAGAGGATGGCTCGAGCATTGATGAGACACTCCGGAGGAGCTTGTTTCTTAGATATAGGACCGTCCCCCAAGTTAGTGGGAGGAGATGGTTAGACATTGGAGGAGCCAGGAGTTTAAGATAAAATTTTTAACTTTTAAATTTTTTAATATACTTAAAATTATATTTAAATATTTTTAAATACTTATTATTTATTTGAATACTTGTTAGACTACCTTCTATTAGAATCAGAAGAATTGGGCAGCCTAGGAGTACATGCACACTCTAGGCCATGAGTCTATGGTCAGTCGTATGCATAGAGAGATAATAAATTTTAAATCTTATTAGATAAATTAAATTAATATTTTTTTTATATTTTTAATAAATTGATTGATTATT
This sequence comes from Cocos nucifera, assembly GCA_006176705.1. NCBI lineage: Eukaryota > Viridiplantae > Streptophyta > Magnoliopsida > Arecales > Arecaceae > Cocos > Cocos nucifera. The sequence goes on along the minus strand of QRFJ01007275.1, from coordinate 10,389 downwards.
ATAGTTGATGAGAGATGGAGTGATGTCCAGCCATAGCAAGATCTTCTGATCTAGCCATACGGACAAGATGGACAGACTGATAAACAACACGATCAAGAGAATTTTTGTAAGTAATAAATATATTAGTATATATTATCAGTATTATAGTATTTTTTATAAAATTTTATTTCAATTCATAATTGCAGGAGCAGTTAGATGCACTCATGAGCGAGGGCCCAAACAGCTTTGGCCTCCATGACCATCTATCTCAGGTCTTGGGGACTAAGCTCTCTAGAAGGATCTGATGCAGGCTTGGATATATGCCGATGAGCTACTGGTCTGAGGCAAGCATCTCTTCACATGCTTCTGGTGTCATCAGTCGGGAGCAACTTGAGGAGGCATTAGCACGGGTAGCTTAGGCTATGGCATGAGTAGATCAGGCTACAGCATGGGCTACTCATGCTGAGGAGTGCACATCTCATCTAGAGGGCATCCTGCACGCCATGGTGACGAGGCTCAGCATGTATTTTGGAGAAGACTTCATTGGTCTTGAGGAGATGATTGTCAATGTTCCAGCTCCAACCCCTCCAACTCCAGCTCCTCCAGCTCTGGCTCCAGCTCCTCCAGCTCATGCTCCATCTCTTGGTGACGACGATGATGTAGATTTAGGATTCTTCTAATATATATTTTTAAAAAAATATTATAATAAATTTTATTTGATATTAAAATTTAAGCATTTTAGAAATATTTTTATATTTATAATATTTTTTTATATTTTTTATTATGTTATATATGTTTACATTTATCAGATAAAATATATAAAAAATTAAAATTTTATATTTTTTTATTATTCAAAAGCTATGGCAGCAGTTATAAAATCACTGTCATAGGCATGCCAAGCGAGGCAGTAAGTTACATACTAACCACTGCCATTGACCTATGGCAGCAATTACGAAACTACTGCATTAGATCTATGGCAGTGGTTTCATAACCGCTGCCATAGCTCGACCTATGGCAGTAGTTATAGAATCGCTGCCATAGGCTGTGTATGGCAATGGTTTCCATAATTGCTATAATAACTACTGCCATAGATCTATGACGATGGCTGCAATTGTAACGGTTAGCTAACTGCTGCCATAGCCTATGATAGTGATTTTTTAGGCTACGATAGTAGTTACAAATCACTTCTATAGCCTTGTTCTGTAGTAGTGAGAAGCAAAATGAAAAAGAAGCCTATGTTGTGGAAGAGAACAAGGAATAGGAATAACCTACTCTATTTCTAGCCCTCATTGGAGAAACATTTGAGGATGCAGATAGTTGGTTTCTTGACAATGAGATAGGCAGAGTTCATTGAGTTGGACAAGAATATTATTGGAAACGTAACTTTTGTAGATGCCTCAAAAATTTAAATTGAAGGGAGAGGTACAATTCTTATCCAAGCTAGAAATGGTGACCATGTTACAATTACTGATGTCTATTATGTACCAAAGCTATGAAATAACATCCTCAGTCTAGGACAACTCCTAGAAAAAGGATATGAAGTAAATATGAAAAATAAGTAATTATTATTGCTGAATAGTAAGAGAAAACTTATCACTAAAGTAAAGATGTCAGAGAATTGGATGTTTAATCTAAACTTACAGCATGATGAACCTATGTGTTTGAAGATCGGAGTGGTTTCACCTAGTTGGTTATGGCACATGAGATTCGGCCACCTGAATTTTGACAGCTTGAAGAAACTTGAGTGAGAAGATATGGTGATAGGAATGCCTAAAATACAACAACCAAATCAACTTTGTGAAGGTTGTGTTTTCGGGAAGAAGAGTAGAGAAAGCTTTCCAAAGGAAGGAATGACCAGGTCATCAAAAATATTGGAGCTAGTATATGCTGATATATGTGGTCTTATGTCAACCTACATCTTATGGTAATAACTCTTATTTTTTGTTATTTATTGATGATTATAGCAGAAAATCATGGGTTTATTTTCTAAAACAAAAATTAGAGGCTTTTGTATGGTTTCAAAAGTTTAAAGCTCAAGTTGAAAAAGAAGTAGGATGTGTGATAAAGGCACTTATGTCAGATAGAGGAGGTCAATTTTTGTCAAAAGAATTCATCAATTTCTACCGAGTTTATGGAATTCGTTGCCCACTTACAATACGTTCCAAGATCGCCTCAACAAAGTGGAGTTATTGAGAGGAAGAATAGAATAGTTCTAAATCTCACTAGAACCATGTGGAAGATAAAAGGGTTGCCAAAGGAGTTTTGGGCAGAAGCTATCAACTATGCAATATATCTCCTTAACTAAAGTCCCACAAAATTTACAAAATTCAAGACACCCAGGAGATGGAGTGGGAGAAAACCAAATGTTTCACATCTAAGAGTATTTGGATGCATTGGCTATGTTCATCGACCTGATCAAGAAAGGAGAAAGCAGGATGATAAAAGTGAAAAAAATGATCTTTGTGGGTTACGATAAAATTCAAAAGGTTATAAGCTATATAATCCAATAACTAAAAGGCTCGTGATTTCAAGAGATGTGAAGTTCGATGAAGGAGAAATGTGGAAATGGAAAATTGAGGAAATCAAATATGATTTCTTTCCCCTCTCAGAAGTAAGTCAGCTTGCAGAAGATCTAGAACCAACAACCATAAGTGATGAAGAAGGTTTTGATAGCTCAGAAGAAGAACCCAAGAGATTTAGAAGTCTAGCTGACATATATGTAGAGATGGAGCAAATTGAATTCTCTAATCTGTTTTGTCTACTTGCAGGAGTTGAGCAAATTCACTTTCAAGATGTAGTGGAAGATAGTAGATGGAAGTTGGCCATGGATGAAGAAATAAATTTAATTATAAAGAACAAGACTTGGAAACTAGCTGATTTACCACCAAACAAGACCCTTATTGGCGTAAAATGGATCTACAAAATCAAGAAGACAGCGGATGGAGAAGTGGAGAGATTCAAAGCTAGACTAGTCACAAAGGGATACAACCAGAAGCACGGTATTGATTATGAGAAAGTATTTGCACCATGGCGGCCCAATTCAATTGAAAAATACATCAGATGGATATAAAATCAGCATTCTTAAATGGTAATCTGGAAGAGGAAGTTTATGTGGAGCAGCCTCAAGGGTATGTAGTGAAGGAAAAAGAAAAGAAGGTGCTAAGTTTAAAGAAGGCATTATATGGGCTCAAGCAAGCACCAAGATCTTGGAATACAAAGATAGATTCATATTTCCAAGAACAAGGTTTTCAAAAGTGCCCAGAGGAGCATGCTGTTTATTTCAAGAGGTATGAAAATTCAGACATTTTGATAATATGTCTTTATGTAGATGACCTCTTGTTTACTGGTTCAAATTCCAAGTTGTTTGAAAAGCTATAGAAGAAGATGGAGCTTGAATTTGAGATGTCAGAACTAGGATTGACGTCCTATTACCTAGGCATTCAAGTGCAACAAACAGAGAGGGGGATTTTGTATCACAAGAGACATTTATAAAAGAGCTATTTAAAAAGTTCTCCATGGTAGATTGCAAGCCTGTGGATACACTAATTTCTTATGAAACAAAATTATCCAAAATAGAGAAAGGAAGAAAAGTCAATGCAATAGATTATAGAAGCCTTATTGGAAGCCTAAGCTAAGAGGATTCTACGATATTTGAAAGGAAGTATAAGTTTTGGGTTAAACTATACAACTAGTAATCAATTTCAACTTGAAGGTTACTGTGATAGTGATTAGGGTGGTGACCTTGATGACCGAAAGAGTACATCTAGATGTGTTCTTTTCATGAGAAAAACTACTTTTAGCTAGTGTTCAAAGAAGCAATCTATAGTAGCTCTATCTACATGTGAAGCTGAATATGTGGCAGCCTCTTCATGTATGAGTCATGCAATATGGGTGAGAAATTTACTAAAAGGATTGGGTTTTAAATAGAACAATTCTAGTACTATCTATGTAGACAATATTGCAGCAATAGCATTAGCTAAAAATCCTTTATTTCATAGCAAGAGTAAACACATTGATACCCAGTTTCACTATATCAAACAATGCATTGAAGAAGGGGCAATCATACTCAACCATGTTAGAACACAAAATCAAGCAGCAAACATTATGACAAAGGCACTAAAGATTGATGCATTCATCAAACTCAGAGGAGTTATTGGTGTAGAAGAGAATCATGTTTGAGGGGGAATGTTAATGCAAACATGACCAATGAACAGACACAACTTTTCAAATTTCTACGGTCACAACTCTTCATCTTCTACAGACATAACTTTTCACCTTTTATAGTCATGACTATTCTAGTTGAATAGTCACAACTCTTTGTTTTTCTGTTGTTCCAGAAGAGTCACAACTCTTTGCTTTCTATTGTTCCGAAAGAGTCACAACTCCTTGTATATATTAACGTATTGTTCAGTCTATAAATACTAGACTATAAGAGGGAGAAATGTAAGACTCTCATCCTCTGCAATTCAGAAATATCTTTTTCTTTCTTAGATCCTTTCTCTTTTATTTTTTTTAAAGAAGTTACTTGTGGGCCTACCTCCAACAGGATTCTATTATGTATGCCATGATGTGTACGAGATTGGATGTGGCATACTCACTAGGGGTAGTTAGTAGATACCAGTTCGATTTGGGTGAGAATCATTGGAAGGTTGTAAAGACAATCTTAAAATATTTAAAAAATACTAAGGACCAATGGCTCATTTATGGAGATACCGACTTGAAACTTATGGGATATACTGATTTTAGTTTTCAATCAGATTACGATGATAGTAAGAGTGTGTCAGGTTATGTGTTTATCCTAAATGATGGAACGGTCTGTTGGAAGAGTTCCAAGCAGCACACTATGGCCAATTCTATATGCAAGGTGGAGTATGTCACAGCATCTAATGCTGCAAAGAAAGCTATGTGGCTGTGAAAATTTATCAACAAGCTGGGAGTGGCACCCTTCTTGCATGATCGGGTTCTGTTTTATTGTGACAGCACTGGAGCCATAGCTCAAGCGAAGGAGCCAAAGGCACATCAGTGCACCAAGCATACTCTACGTTGCTACCATCTTGTACGAGAGATTGTGGAGCGAGGTGACGTCGACCTTCAGAAGATTGATAAAAAGGAGAACATGATCGACCCATTTAGTAAAGCCCTTAGAATCAAAGAGTTCGATAATCAAAAATGGAAGATGGGTATATGATACTATTCTGAATGGCTTTAGTATAAGTGGAAGTTGTTGAAAAATGTATCATAAAGTCAATCATCTAGATTATATATAGTTAAGCTGATTATAAATATACTTAAATTATTACAATAAATAAAATTATTATTTTATCATTTTCATCACTTTTGTGCATCTCCTGTAATGAATTCATTTATGATGAAGTTCTTATATCTATTTAGACTCAACAAAGATGGATTTATTATTTAGTTCTTAAACTTGTTTGCGACCAAATGATATGTTGTTACCTAGGACAACAATATATCGAGTGTAGGTCATTATATGTCATATGCATTGGTTGTCCTCTTAACCAAGGAGTATGATGTACTAGTATGGCATGCAGGTGAAGTATAAGGATACATTTCACTAAACGTGATCCAACTGCATAGCTCTTTGTTGTCAAGAGTTGCTCGCGAAGGATACGGGTATAAGTGTCCCCTAGACCTGAGATCAGCATGGTGACTTGCAAGCAACTCACTGTACTTAGGTACTAGACTACTTAATTTTCTAATTTAGTGATAGAAGATTATTGGGTGCAGTCAAGTACTTATTTTATCAATGCGTGAGTCAAGATGGGATTGACCCCTCTAATTGTTGGAGTAAATGCATCACTGTATTTTAATTTAGCAAAATCTTAACTAAGGTGGTTCATTCGATGAATACTAAATTTTGAAATACACTGTAGATGATTTTTCAGGATTCACAATTAAATCCTACATTATCTTTTAAGCATTGAGGTCAAGAGGATGAATTATATGGTAATCATATATCATAGATTCGTCAATATTACATTGCGACTATTTGATCTATCCGGACGTCGGGTACCATTGCTAGATGGTCATATCGATTGGTATAGAAAATTGGTTCCTATGCTATCGGCTTAGGATTCAAACCTATGAGGTCACATACAATAAAAATTTTTATCTGATCTGATGGCTGATCAAGAGTTTCAATGGTCGAAGACTCTATGGTCAAGAGTTCCACTGGATTGGGACTCTATGACCAGGAGTCCCACTAGACTAGAACTCTATCTTTATGGGTTTCACTAGATTGAGATTCTGAGTTCTACTTATCTGAGACTCTATGATCAAGAGTTTCATTAGTCTAGAATTCTATGATCATAAGTTTCATTCATTTGGGATACTTCAATCAAGTGTCTCACTTGTTTGAGACTCTTCGATCAAGAATTTCATGTAGATAGGACTCTATTTTTCAAATATCCATCCAATTAAAACTCTATATTTATTAGATAATTAATAAGCAATTAGATTGTTAATTAGATTAATTTAATTAAGCAATAAGAATTCAATCAAATATGATTGAATTTGATTCGATTGGGTTTGACCCGATCTGGTCGTGAGTTGACCTAATCGCTTTGTGAGATTCAATCCTGATTTGATCAGAATCTAGATCTAATTAATTTTTAATTTAATTAAATTTTAATTAGATTAGATTAAATCTAATTTAGTTAGGTTTGACCTAGTCTAATTAGATCTGAAAAATTGGTTTGGTTGAAACCAATTTGGACCAATTCAAAATGAGTTTGAATTTCAAATTCCCTTCTCCTTGTGCCTTTACCTTTTGACCCATTTTTTTTCTCCATGCACATTAGAAATGTGCATGGGATTTCCCATGCCTACAAGAGAAGTGTGCACCTTCTCTTATCTCCCTTTGACCTAGTCTAAGCATTGGATCAGATTGATTTGAAGTTGAATTTTTAATTCAACTTGAATTAGTTGGTTTGGTTGAAACCTCCCAAATCCCTCTCATCCTTATCTCCATGCCCCTAGCCCTTTGTCACTTTCTTTTTGGATGATATCTAATTGAGGGTGCGTAGAAAGAGAGTCATTCTACTCATCACCCACTTGAATGAGGTGATGGAAGTGGATAGACTTCTATTTGAATTCAAATTCTAGTGGGAGGTTGAAATTGTTTCAATTGCCCATACTAATCTCCTCCCATTAATTTTGCCCAGCAAATTATTGCCAATAAAAGGAAAAAGTTTTTAGGCATGTGACAGAAGGAGAGGAGGCTTCGTGAGGGAGAATTAGAGATAGGAGGCGCAAGTTTTGAGGCTAGAAAATTCAAAAGTGAGGAAAAAGTTTCTCTTACACCAATTTTTCCTCACTACCACTTCTTTTATTTTTCTCTCTTTAGTCACCCTTTATTTTTCTCTCTTTAGTCACCCATCTAAAAAGTATTTTTGAGAGTGGGTGTATGGTAGAGGGAGAGTCCCACTACCAATGAAAATTTGTTTCATAGAAAAATTCTAGTGAGAGAGGGCATCAGAGTGTTTTCAGGCATCAGGATTTTTGGGTGTGTGAAACCCTGGAGTTGGGACTCAGGGTTCAGATGGAGAGATTGAGCACTGTGAGTGCCTGATCACAATCAAATTTGATACACTACCACATCATCCTCTGAAGACCATCTTCTGAATTTCTAGAGCATCAAGGAGATCAAAAAAAATATGGTCGATTGGATCAACCAAAATCAGCCATCAAATGCTCTGACAAGGAGCTAGCACTCTAGTGGAGCTGATCGGGATCAGGAGATCTATGTGGACCATCTGTATAGACTGGACAAGTGTGCAGCTATAGCATGATGTCATGGGCTTCCTCCTATGGATTTGGATCGTGGAGATCATCTACCCATGTACAGATATTGTGTTTTGAATACATGTCGATTAGTGAATATAATTTATTGATCGATCGCATTTAAATTTTCTATAATATATTAGCATGTCTAGATCCTGAGTTGAATTTTATGATTTGATCATAGCATGTGTAGAATTAATAGTAGATTAATTTTGCTTTCACTAAAAATTTATTTTTTAAAAAAGTTTAAAAAATGCATGCTTTAATCCTACTCGATTTCCAACACCCTGGCCTCCTCCCACCTCCTCAAAACCTTGGCCCGCCACCCCCCTAGCTAATGGCTTCCCCCTACCCATCTCCCCTTGGTTGCACCCAGCTCGCCTCCTTGAGTCTCCGGGTGCCTCCCGCCGCCCCAAGCTCTCATTCATGGCCGCGTCTCCGAGCCTCAGTCCCTACTCACCTGTGTCTCCTCATGCTTCAATTTCTGCATGCTAGCTTGATAAGAGCACGATGTTGTTATTAGAACACCGTATCTATCAATTTAATTTTAACTTTTTAAAATAATTAAAAATAGATAGTAAGTAGTGAGTCGGGTAGAATCCATCCACAGAAAAGATAGTGTTTTTAGTTTTGAAATCTTTGATTTTTATGAAAGAAAAGAAAAAAATTTTGAAAATTAATTTGAAGTTAAAAAATAATATTTTTTTTAAAAAAGTAGAAATTAAAAGGTGCTGAAGGATAAACTTGGTACTAAGATCTACTAGTTAGATCTTAGCATCTACTTATAATGAAATTAAAGAGCAATTAAAATTAAAGAGCAAAAATTAAATTATAATAAAAAATAAAAAGCATGAATTTAAAGTGTGTAAAAATAAAACTTTGCATTAATTTAAAAGTTCATAATTTAAATACATGAAATCTAAAATGAATAAAAAAAAAATAAAAACTAAGAAATAGCCGATCTTGATCTTGGATCGGTGTTGGCGTTGGGATGGTGTAGAAGCCTGCTTTTCTTCACAGCACCTATTGCCTTGAAGCAACCACTAACCCAAGCATGGCTCCAATCATTATCAAACTCCTTCCCATGACCAAAAATGCTTTGATTTGATGGTCTGGAGTCCTTTAAATAGATGTTGGAGGGCTGGAGGATTTTTCTATAGGCAATGTGGGACTAAGGGCCATTTTAATCGTCAAAATATGAAGAAATTTGATGAAAACTCAGATTGAAAGAGTTTTGGATCAAATTATGCTACTCTGGGTGAAATCTGGCCATCAAATCTAGATTAAACTATTCCAAAATTGCTAAAAAACCCTTTTAGAAACCTATCCATAGTTGGATTTAATGTAGGCCATCAGATCACATTGATCAAGAAGATCTGGGCCATTAGATCTCACTCAGGATGTTTGAATTTGAATCAGGGGCTTCGTCAACCATTGGATCAAGTTTTGGGAGAGATCTGACTATTAGATCATCCCCTAGAACATTCATAGCCATTGGATGGCATAGATGAGAGGCTAGAAAACTGAATCAAGCCTAGAAAACATCTGGACCATCGGATCTGGACTGCAATCAACCTGGACCCATTGAATGGTGTAATTACTATTCATGTGGATTGAGTAGACCAAGTTTATTTGAAGATCAAACCAATCAATACGGGGCAAGCCCTATGAAATTACCATTTTGGCCTCTTTCATTCAGGCATACCCTTCAGCCCGAGCCAGCATATCGGCAAAATTTCTGAGGTACTTCTTCTTCAAGAAGAACAGCAAATTGTTCTTCTGAAGGCCATCCTTGAGTGTGGCCATCGCAACAGATTGGTCTAGATTTCAGACCTCCAGTGCAGCAGCATTGAAGTGATTAACATAAGCTCGGATGGATTCTCCCTTCTACTGTTTGATGTTGATGAGAGATTCCAAATCTCACCTAAAACATCGGCTATTGACAAAATGAGCCACAAACTGATGGCTCATTTGATCAAAGAAAAAGATGGTATTTGACTTAAGGGTCGAATACCAATTTTTGGCTGCTCCTTTCAAAGTGGATGGGAAAGGTCAGCATAGGATGGCATTGGGCATGTCATGGAGTAGCATCATCGCTCGAAAGGCCTCTAGGTGATCGATCAGATCGGTTGTCCCATCGTAGCTCTCGAATTGAGGGAGCTTGAAGTTTGATGGGATAGGTTCCTACATGATGCAGTGAGAGAAATGAGGGTCGATACAGATATCATTACTGTGGGAGGAGAGAGTATGGCGAAGTTCCTCGATCCGTCGGTTCATCTTTTACAATTTTTGGTCCAAGAGATTCTCTCGATCGCAGATCTCCAAGGTCTTCTAATTGAATAGGGGCAAAGTCCCCCCAGGGGTAGAGTCATGATCAGAGTAGGGGCTCTCGACCCTCTGCTTCTCCTTTTTGGAGGTCACCAATCAGCTAGCCTAAGTCGACCATCTTCAGATCGGATCATGGGGCTCTGGAGAAGCTTGCTCCGATCGAATTGATGCCAGAGGCTACTGCTGCTGCATGGCCTGCACTACTTCTGCAAGGCCATGAATCTACTGGACTAGTAGGTTGAACTGCTCCATATCCACCATTATGTAGGTAGAGCTTGC